>OMNV01008050.1:35826-58044 GCA_900303265.1 Brotula barbata | reverse complement strand
CACCCCCCCCCCCCCAAAAAAATAAAGGACACACACACATACACACCTCGCAAACCAATAAAGCCACTTTGTTTTCATTTAGCACGACTGGCATGCACACACTCCATTTCCTGACATGGAAGCATCATTTCCTGTGCAGCTGTGATTCAAGCTGTGATGCTGCACCATCCCGAGGCCTCTTTGGGTGGATGGGTGTGAATCATCATCAGCCTCTTCCACTCTACCTTGTCCTTGCCTGAGACATGCCCAGGTTTGTCCATTCACACAGACTGATCCTAGTCATTATCCCACCAAATAAAGGGACATTCAGGCGACAAACGCTTTGTCATTTGGTGAAAGAAGTACAAATGGCTCGGATGTGGGCCGTGGTTAGGATAGTCTGAAGTTGTGTTAAGCTGTGGCGTCTGGTGAGATTTCATCTGATCAGCTTATCTGATCATCAGAGACAGAGACAGAAAGAAGAGGAGCTGAAGGAGACAACAAGTGGGAATCTGCACACACAGCCCAGTTTGATTTAGTTAGAAGTTCAAGTTTAAAGGACTGGGTGGATACTTGGATCTTACTCGGCATCCTGGTTGTTGTTTGTCTGTTTGTTACCTCGGGAAATGAACATCTGTATTACAGAGTTGATATACAGTTGAAGGAAGTAGTCGATCTGTAGTGAGTGGTGTCCTAAAGTCCTCCTCATGGTTACGAAAGTCTCATCAGCAGCAACAAAAACATTTAGTGAGATCAATCACAGCACGTTTGTCCAGTTATGAAATAGAACGTTCACATACTTTGCACCAGCTGGGACTGAGTGACTAATCAGGCTCGATGAAGATGAAGTAAATACAGAGGTTGTTGTGTCATTGGTTGAGTCAAAATGCGTTTGTGTATTCTGACGTGGAAGACTTGGAATCAGACCACATTTGTTTGGGAACCTGTGCCAAGATTCAGGTCATTCCAAAAGGTTCATCAAGGTTTTGTGACACCGTAATTGCACTGGTTGAATAAATCCAGCGAGCGGCGACAGGGGAGTGTCGCAACTGCTGATGTACTGCTTACATAATAAGATCATAAACGTTGAGTTGAAAATGATGTAATCCCATAAATTCTGAGGTAGCTACGAAAAGGCCCGTCCCTGTAATCTGTAGGGTTTTATTTGAAATTCTGAACAGCCCGTAAATCTGTATGAAATGACCACTAACACGCGAATGAAAGAGAATTTTTAAGAGAAACTAAAAATCCTTGTCTTAAAAAAGAAAGTGAAAGTTACTGTGATGGATTTGGAATTCTTTTTAACAAGTACACACGAGATGGTAGGATTTTTTTATTTCATGAGATTATTCAAATTACAAGTGTCTACGGGGTTAAATTTGTTATAATTTGAGTTATTTGTGACCCCACATGAAATATATAGTTTTATGTACAGATACAAAGAATGTGAAGGAAGAATTAAACCTAAAAAATGTAATTTTTTTTGTTTGCATTTGGTGTGTGCTTTCAAAGGCGGCTGATGTAATCGCTCATAGTCTCACGTTTCGATGGAAGAGTCGATCATCGGGAAAGCACATCTGGGCACATCAGGAGGACTGAAAAGTGTCTCAGGACATCGTGAATTTTTAGAACAACTGATTATATTTTCTATTGTGGCCATGAAAGAAACAATGTTATGTAAAAAAAATGGTAAAAGTAGAACAAAATTTTTTTTTTTAATCTATTTGACTTGTAAGGGACATGGAAAGAGCAATAGGAAAGCAAGATTATCAGGCAGCATAGGTTATCGAGTCATTTGTTAATCTCACACACACGCACACACATTGCCATGGCGCCATCACTTACACGAGCCCTCCCCACCCTCCTGCCCCCGGTGTCCTCTTTTTATGAAAACCAAAGGATAACTGGATCAAACCATTAGTAGGGTGATCCCTTTGGAGGTCACATGACCTCACCGTGTGTATGAATCCCTTAATCGTAGTATAAAGGAACGCCACAATGCCACAATCACAAATTTGTGTTCACAATAGTTAGGATTTCTTTTAACAACTATTTAGTACATTTTGCTAATATTTAAGTCAACTGCCACAAAGAGCGTGTCGAGATGAGTGAGGATGAGGATGATTGATGGAAGGTTCAGCGATAAACTCTTCATCTGCCTCATTATTCCAAGCAGCAATTACACCAAGAGCCTGATAATGTCAGTCAGAGGGCGCCGCTTGAACAGTTTGTGAGTGTTTGATTGTAGAAGTGAATCTCCTGTGGGATCCTGAATGCATAATATTACTGCATCGAGGCTTTAGTGTGTGTGTGTGTGTGTGTGTGCATATAGTTGAATGCTTCTGACTGAGTGTGATAAGAGGCTTAGAGTATCAAAACCCCTGTCTGTCATCACTCCCTGTACCTTGAACCACTGATCACCTGTGAAAAGAACACTGTGACATAATTCTCATTCAATCCAGATTAAAGTAGTCCAGCCAGCACGCATCTCACGCTTACCTTGCTGAATTGCGGGGGGCTAACGAGGACAGACCATCCGCCTCGAGTCCTCCTTCCAAAGCGAGATCTTGCGTTCCAAAACCCAAAGTCTTGAGTTATTTGGTTTTCGGTTGATTATCAGCGTAGGCTCACTGTCGATGCCTCCTCATTGATGGTGACACACAGTCAACTCCCCTCGCGGGTCTGTCACAACTCGCTGATCATCAAGATCATCACGGTCACATTGGTGTTGCAGCTCAGGTTGCAACTGACAGGTGTCTCTTGTCTAACAAACAAGGCAAACAACGCATCTGTAACACAAAGCCACAGGATGATCTGGAGCTCTCTGGATGCCTGCAGTTGGTAGTAAAAGGGGTGTGTGCATGTGTTTGGAGGAGAAAATACACACACACACAAAAACAAAGAAACTGTTTTAGGAGATACAGGTCTTTGAGATGGAGTGGAGCTCTGCACTGTTTAGGTGGAGGCTACAGAAATCAAGTGGGAAATGCCAGATTTGTTTTTTTTTGTTCTTGTGCATGTGAGATTCCACAGGTTTGATTCCCGTTGTGTTGAGTTTAAATCTCTTCTTGCAGTGAACAGGCATCATAGTCACACACTTACTTATTTATTCATCCAGTTTTCATTGAATTGCTAGCTGCGTTAGCTACCTGAAACTGGTGCCCCCCACCCCCACCCCCACCCTCACCCTGCAAACACTAATAACCGTTGTCGGTTCCACCAATATCAGCCTTTGTGATGTTAAAATACAAAACATGAATTTACACACAAAAAAAACTCCTACCAGATATTTCACAATGCAGACGGTGAAAATAAAATCTGAATGTTTTTAAGACTTTTTAATACTAAATATGGCCTTAATTAATACATACGCACATTTTAGGATCCACAGAAAGTCTGGGTAGAGGAGTGAGCACACGTTTGGAAGAGAAAACATATAAAAAGAAACACTGGAAGGAAACAGGAACCCAGCTCAGACTTCAGCCTAACGGACCATTCAAAACAAACAAAATACGTGGAGCCCGAAGCTAAAAGAAACAGTGAGGCAGAAAGACGCTGAATAAGATGCTGAGATAGGAACAACCAGAGTGAAAAGGGAAGAGAGACGACGAAAAAAAGGTTTGTGGCCATTGGCAGGTGATGTAAAGGGATTAACAAATTGTGCAAAATAGAATGCACTCACTCTGGCATCGGCTGGTTCTGGGTTTACAGAAAGGTCGCTCTCTATTCAGCTCCCAGAGTGAACTCTCCTTCGTATGCAAATGAAACATGGACACAGTACAATGACAAAAATGGTTAGACTTGTTCATATGAGGAGACACAAACAGGCGCCTGTGCACAAAAGCATCGAGTTCCAAGCTCATGTATAAACATCACAGAATGCTTTAATCAACTCACAAAATCACACAACGGTACACATTAAAGTTATTAAAACTCATCTTTAGCATTGTTATTATATACTGTACATGCTACTTATAATATCTGAATGGGGTATACATACATAGAATCTATATATACCAATAAACAATTTTGTCCATAAGTGCAATCTATTCATTAATACAACTTCTGCAATAGCTTTTACTATGTTAAGTATTTGACAATGAAAACAAGTTGCGTAAAAGCAATTAATTTAGTTACAAAATGATATTTCTTCAGTTCACTGTAGTGAACAATGCTAATTACCTCATACGACTCTATTGACCATGTTAACATTGTTACATTCCAGGTGTGTGTTAGAAATCAGCATCATTAAGGCACAAAAACCTCAGTGTAAGTGCTACTGTAACATAAAGGAGCAGTCCTCCCTTTTCTACACATTAAGAGCATTAAGGTCTAAGGTGAAGCCAGGCCAGGTCACTGCTCACTGGCGGATTTTTGTAGCCTCTAAGGGCAAGAACCTCAGGCTTCCACATGAGCTGAAACTATAAACACACTAATGATTAATAATCACGGCGGGTTTTCTGTCTCAAACCCAATTAAATCCCTGACCGGGGGCAACGTTTACACATCCACTGTGTGTTTATGCCTGCAGAAAACCAGCAACCCTCCACATAAACCTGAAGCCTGCCACTGTGTTACTGTTTGTGCACCAATGTAGTGAATGTTTTAGGGCACGTCTGCCCCACACAGACTTCCTGTGAATTATCCTGGACAATATTTCTTCCACTTATCTATATAGCCCATAGTCTGGGTTAGTTTGCCATTTTGGCAAATTGTTTTGTCTTCAGTGACGTCACTGATAAAACACAGATAGAGGATAAGCACCTTGATCGTTTGGGTGTGAAAGCCCAACTGGACGACACTTTAATCCAGCAGGACCACAGATGGCGTAAACAAGGCCACCGCACGCTGCTGAGAGCACTCGAATAAAAACCATTGTCAAAGCTTTCAAAAGTTCTGCTGGCAAATTGTCAAACGCCTCCAGATTTAATGCGTAGCCGACACGTCAGCTTGTTTCTCAAGAGATTTCCACGTAATCTGCTCAGACAGAACCCACAATGTTCACATCCTAACCTCCAGGAAAAGCAGAATAATGTGCTGCAAATAAACGTCCTGCTTCATGAAAGATAAGTTACCCTGCCCCGAGGAGGAAAGGAGAAAAAAGAAAAAAAAAATGCTGCCGCTCCCTCACTTCACAATTAAAACAGGAGTTTTACTGCCCTCTTATGCTGGGCCGTGAGAGCAGCACTGTGGACAAAGACAGACCACCAGGAGATCTCCGTCATCCACAACACCAGCAAGGAGAGCAGTGAGAGGAAGCAGTAATACCTAAACCACCATCATGTTCCAGGAGCACAGACCTCCACTGTATGTAGGCCCATAAAAACTGAATGCTTGTATTTGTGTGTCTGTGTATGTGTTTGTGCGTGAGAGACAGTTTTAGCCTAAGTGTAATAAAGTCTAAAATCAGGTTGATCTCTGTAGAAATGACAGGACTGGGCCGGGCCTGACACTCACAGGCTCCTCCTCTTCCTTCTCCTCTTCGTCCTACCCCAGAAGCACCCTTTGCAAGCGGTCGGCGGGCACGCTGTTCTCGTCCTCCGACTCCGCGTCGCTCTGGGGATTGGAACTGCAGGGAGACGTGCACTCCGGGGAGCACAGGTAATGCATGAGGGGCAGCCGGTATTTCCCACAGAAGTCCACGAACTTGATGTGGCGCACACAAGAATCAAAGTAGACGCCTAGGAAGAGCAGAGTTGGACAGGAAACACAAAGGAAGTCAGTAATTACTTACAAATCCGTACATGAGCATGGAACAGTATCATTTATACATCAAACTACCATCAGTAATTCTGATCTATGTGGAACCACAAAGTTGTCCCATCCAATGGAGTTTTGTGTTAAAATCCCTCCCTTGTTGGTAGAACCGTGACAAAAAGGATGCAGTTTAACGAATGCAAGGCTCAGAACATATCAATCAGCTGTCCTGACTGATAGACTTCAGACTTTCTATCCATCCGTTCAGCTTTGTATCCTCCTCACTCCGACCGAACTCTCTCCCGTCTTACCGGCACACTTGGGGTTGGGGCACTTGCTGGCCAGATCCAGGTAGTGCAGCAGGTGCGACGGCAGGTCACACGGGGAGTACGGAACATTCCGGCTCTTGATGGTGCGTCCCGCCAACTCCAGTAGCGAAGGGGGGTCGTAGGTCATCTCCTTGACGAAGCGCACCACGAGCGGGTTTCCTCGAAGGCTGAGCTCCTGCAGGTGCACCAGGCTGAGGATCTCCCTGGGCAGGTAGGTCAGCAGATTGTTGTGGAGGCTGAGGGAGCGCAGAGAGTGCAGCCTACGGCCAGAGAGCGAGAGGAACACTTTATCACGCTTACAAGGAAAACTCAACGTTTTAAACCAACGCTAGTGTTTGCTGCGTCTCGCTGCGTCTCGCTGGGTCTCGCTGGGTCTCGCTGGGTGTAGCAGATTCTCCAAATTTGACCCCATGAATGCATTTACACAGATGTTCTGCACAATAACACGTGAAGAGTATGATGAGGAATGTTTATCTGTGATCTTTACAGCCCCCTGACTGCCGTAACAGAGGAACTGCTTTGTTTTGGCTGTACTGAGCCTCATTCATTTGCTTTGCCGACCAGTTTCTACCAAAATTCCACATTCAGTGTGAGAGGTTTTACATCACATGGTTCCATGGTGTCCTCTACAGAATATGGTCAACACTGGCAGCGACGAAAACAATACGTAATCAATACGTAATCAGGGAATCCAGCTGATTCAACCATAAACGTCTGTGATGTAACTGTCAGTTTTAGTGAGACCTCACAGATCAGATCATGGTACTGTTTATGACTGAGTAGACCACAGTAACACACACACTAGATGTGTGACGCAGGTACCTGGTGAGCTGTGGGGGGACACCTTGGATGCGATTGTCACACAGGACCAGGTAGCTGAGGTAGGGCAGGTTGGCCAGCTCCGGAGGAATGGCTGAGATGAGGTTACCGCCCAGATACAGCAACTCCAGACTGACCGAACAAGAAAAACAAAAACAGAAAAGGACGTCAACTTTGAACCATCGCAAACAAAAGACGGAGGAGAGCACGGCTGCAGGTCGGATAGGAGATCTGTGTCCACACTGGTCAGGGAAAAATAAATAAATGAGGATATTATGTAGAAAAGGCATTACAAATCTTGGAATTTGCTGTGATTGCTTGTGATTTTTAAAATACCCTAGAATGCATTACAGAAACCCTAATCTTATTATTTTGTTAAGCCATGGCATGTTTCATTTCCCTTATATTCTGTAAAATAGACCCATTGGTGGTGACCTCTGTGTTTATGAGGACAAACGTGCCTTGTGATGGTGAGTTGCCAGTTTGTTACATTTGATGCTGCTTATCACGAAAAGTGACATGAAAAATGTGCCAGTCATATCAAAATGCAAATAGACTCAAAGGGAAAGTTGCTAAAGCGTCTTAACATAATCTGAGCTCTTGTGCGTACCACATGGGGGTGCCAAGGAAGCGTGGATGTTTCTGTGCCTAAACGTGTGTGTGGGTCGACAATAACAGAGCATCTTCAAGAGTCAGAGGTAATGACAAATCCAAGTGAGCTGCCACTTAGTAGGCCATATTTTTAACAACCTGCAGTCCCAAATCTGTCACTATACAAAGTTTATGCATTACATGGACCTGCCTGACCTGCCCATGCATGGACACGCCCCAAAAAAACCTGACTTCCAGGATTAATAAACATAATTAAATAGTTGCGTACGTATTGTGTGTAGTATTAGGACAACAAAGGGCCACACTTTTTTAAAAGGGGGAAATGGAGAGTGATGGCTGGCTGGTCAGTGAAAGCAAAGTGTCAGGAGGTCTGCCTGGCGGAACTGATGACACAGCGACTGTGAGATGGGAAGCCATTATACTGTCCTTGGTGGCTGAGCACCGAGCAAGCCCCCCGTGTGAAGGCAAGAGAGACAGACTGTACGGTCGGTCCACAGCGGCTCGGTGACACAAATTAGCCACCGGAGATCGAGACAGGTGGCAAGGTCTAAGTTATCGTTTACATGTGTGACCACAAACTGTGTGTGAAGTTCAACATAATGTGAATAAATCTCTTCACGCACAATATCAAAGGCAATTCATGTTCAACAAATTCAACAAAATTAGCCACGTTTTTCGGTTACATTCCATTTTATGAATTCATTGCAATTAGATAGGAGCAAAATCATCTCTAATATATCTATGTTCTAATTCAAAGGCAGCTGAGATTGGTTTTTGGCCATGTGACTCTTTAAAAACACATAAATATCTGGGACAGAATTTACTGATATGAGCACATTTTTCTTTCTCGGGGGTCAAACGAATGTGTGCTTTTCCTCCGTTTGAACAAACAAGTTGTTGGCAATTTTGCAAAATGACACTTCTTTCCACATTGTTGGAGAAAACCAAAATTACTGAATTCTACAGCTGTTACTCGCCATCCTCGGTTTCAGGGGGATTTCGCAATTTTTATCCAATTGTTGAAGTCAGACAGACATATCATGCGTGTGCAGTTTGGCGATTCGGTAACGGTTCGTTTACATCAACTGCTGGAGGTTTGTGGAGTCCTGAAAGGCAATCATTGGTACAATGGGACCCCAGATCCAGTTGTGTCTGATCTTGCACATCTGGATCTCGGCTCCAATGTGCCTGTTGTAGCCTATCATGGGATAAACATGCCTGATTGTTTCCAAAAAATATGCAGAAATGTTGACAGATGTGGAGGACTTATTTACAAAAAAAAAAGAAGAAATGAATTACTATTGGAATCATAGGCAGAGATGTAAAGTGAATTATGTAAATATGACAGTTATTCAAGAGACATATGCCTCATCTTATAATGCTGCACTGCACCAGTAGAGGAAAAAAGAAAAAAAAAAAGCTGACGTGTGGATCTCCTTCCAAAGTCACAGTGACAACAGATTGAGTCTGTTCAGAGTACAGACAACTGTGCAGTTTGAGATAAGACCCAAAAGGACAATCTGAAAACTATCTCCAGTTCGCAGCGGCTGCTGACACATGATTCCATTTTGGATGAACCATCACATCCTCCGTTATTCCCTTATTTACTGACAGAACAAAGTCCAGGGGTGTTTGTAATGTGCAAAAGTTTGGGTGTTGATCTTTAGACTAACATGAGGGTCATAGGGTCATTCAACAGTTAAATCTGGGACCGGACTGGAGATAAATGGTCTGTCTGCTAATATCTGACCTCTTTTTTGTCCGCTTCATATGTTAACATTTTTTGTGACCGTCACTGTTTGCTCATTACGGTGCTACACAACTTTGATGAGTACCAGCGGTAAAGATAACAGGGACACGCTGCAGATTGTGTCTTGTGTGTATTATTGTTGTCACCTTAAATAGATTTACAACTTATTTATTGTTTTTTGATTATGGTTTAGCTGTTTTCAGTACATTTTACCGTTTGTTACCTCTGCCAAGCAGGATATGATTTCAGTCACTAACCTGTTTCAACCACTTACCTGCTATCCAACATTAACTGTAGTCCGAGGTGACTGCCTCACAAAATCCTCACAAGATTCGCAAATTACAAAACCAACTTGGGTTGCTTTCTGATTTATTATGATAGGTGCAGTCGAGATACAGACAAGAAGGACAGGGAAGACAAAGAGGGGATGACATGCAGCAAAGGGCATAGGTCGGACTCTAACCTGGGGAGCCACCGGTGCCCATGACAACTTTTTAAATTAAATGCCAGGGAGGCTACAAGAAATCTGACAGGGCCGTCGATGCCCCCCTACTTTACAGCCCTGTTAGTGCCCAAAATAATGATCACACAATTTTGACATTATGTGAAAAAGGCTATAACTAAATTATTAGGGCCAAAACTCTTCTATTCTTGCTCTAATCTGGCATAGTATTTGTATCCAAGTATTAATTATTTTACCCTAATTTTTAATGCATAGAAATATGCATAAAATACAGATAAATATTTTAAATAACCCTCACATAGGAGGGCGAGAGTTCAGAGAGTACAGTCTGATGGTGGGGGATTTCAAACTGGGATTAAAAACACAAACTGTAGAAACTGCTACACGCTGATTTTTGGGGCCCCTGATAAACGCTGGTAAATGATTAAATGACTGACTACACTTAAAGGCAAAGTGTTTTAAGGACTTTTTGGATACATTTGTTATCTTTTTCACACTAATAACTATTCTAAAATCCATTTCATTCCTTATACTTCTTTTGGACATGTAATCTGTAATTTTACTGTCTTCATGCTATGCTGCTATAAATAAACAAATTTACCTTGGCGAACAATTTAACACAGAAAAGACAAAATATCTCAGAATACACAGAAAAGTTTTGCAGAAAAAAGTTAAGTAAATTCCTTTATTATTATTTGAAAATATTACATTGTATTTTAGATGAATTGTGTATGATTTTATACAGATTTGCCCACAATGCATCCTGATATATTTGGCATCTTTGGGAGCTTTTCACTAGAATGATCTTAAATCTTAAAGATGGACCCAACGGATTGAAGAGGATTAAGTCCAATTTCAGGGGCCACATTTGAGGAGACAGTGCCCAGATGTGCTATGTGTCTGTGTCAGCGCCAGATGTTGTGTTGGACCTCCCTACCTGGTTAGATTCTCTATCTCTGCTGGTATACTCTTCAGTCTGTTTCCACCGATCGACAGCGACTGGAGATGCCGCAGTTTGGTGCACTGAAGCGGGATCTCCACGAAGCGGTTCCCGCTGAAGTTCAACAGCTGCAGCGGCAGAGAGCCGAACTCTTTGGGCAGGGAGAACTCGTCCAGTCGGTTGTTCTTGGCCAGCAGCGTCTTCAGTTTGCTCAGTCTGGTAATGTCCTCACAAATGACCGACAGTCCGTTGTTGCTGATGTCCAGAAATTCCAGGTTTAAGAAAAAGCTGATGGAGGAGGGCAGCGAGTCCAGTCGGTTGTAATTGAGGTAGAGCTGCTTGGTGTCTCTTCTCCTCTCCTCGCTGATGGTGTCAACGCTTAAGCTGTTCAGATTCAGGCGAGAAAAATCCAGCACGCTGTCGCCCGGTCCCGCAGCACCTTCGTGAACCTCCATTCTGACCGTTTGAGCGTGGGTTCCGAACTGACAAACAAACTCGTGGAAGAAGTTGGGAATTCTCAGCTAAACGGGCCCTCAACTCTCCGACGAGTTAGCGGCAGGGTCTGTCGTCGTTCTGAAAAGCACAGGGTTTGTCTGTAAAGATGCGTTTGCGACATTTAACCGCATCTCGCTAGTAAAAAAAAAAAAAATCTAGCTTGGTGTTTTGGGACCCCGTTTACTAACTGTGTCCACTTAGCTAGCGGCGATGAATGCTGCGTTCAGCCATTCTTTGAGGGTGTTGCTTCACGTTCCGGCTTGTTGATTGGCTAATTTCTAGACAAACCCCGCCCATCATTTTTACCATTGGTCATCTTCATTGCCTGTCACATAGCAAGCGTATTGATTACTACTTTTGCAATAAATTTATTGACCTACAGGTTTCTCTTGTTGCATCATGTGTATTGGCGTTTATTGCAATAAATTTAATAATAATAATAAAAGTATTTTAGAAGCAGGAAATGAGCCACCATGTCGGCTCCCAGCGGCTGATTTACATTTTCCATTATGCAACAGTCCGCTTCAGTTACATTACGCAAGTCTGTGCCGACTTAAATGTGCGCGGAATGAGAAGGAGGTGAAGGATAATGGAGATCCACCAAAAAAAACACCTAAAATCATTTGTGGTACTTGTACGTAGATGGTAGTATAAGAGATTTTACTATTATTTTATTATTAAAACATACCAAACTGTCAATTATGTGTTTAATTTTAACCATTTATCTTAACTTTTTAAACTCTGAGAGCCATTAATGTGCCCGTCTTGAAAGAAGTGCAGTCGATAGTCTAAAGTATCCAAATACAGTATACCATATAAATCAGGATGCATTCTGGGGAAATATATAAAAAAAATATCATACCCAACATATCTATATTGAAGAGAAATTTAAAAATGCCATATCTTAAAGAAGTGTTACTGTAATGGATTGCAAATTCTTAAAAATTTTAGTTTTTTTATGCCTATTTAGATGTTATACTCAAATACTAAGGGGCCGCTAATGTGAGAAGGCACATTAAATGTATACCAAGTCCTTAACCGTTAACCTTAAATGTACTCAATAATCAACCAGTAAAGAAAAACACTACAGCTTTATTTTGCACCACAATTTAATTGAGTTGCCAATCTGTCAAAGCATATATTTTAATCCACGAGGAGAGGATCCATATTGGATAAATATGGTAGCTTTATTCATTGAGATTGAGATTGAAATTGAGATTGTGTTACAGCGCTTTTGAATGACAAAATACTATGCACCAATGTTAATAAATCCACCAGGTCTTCTGAATTGAAATCTACACAAAAACGCAAAGGATTCTTCCTGGCGTTAGGCCCCAGCCTTCCACCAAAAGCAGTCCACCAGCTCTGTAACCAATAACTCAAGATAGAGAAAGTCAAAATTGTAGTACAATTCGCCTCACAAATGCACAAAAAGACAAAATGACAAAGTTGTGATATTGTTTTGGCTTTAATGTCATACATACCGGTACGTATTCCTTACAGTTTCTCAACTTTTAATGGAATATAAAGATTCAGCTTGAACCCAGTAATGCATCATTCTAACAGACACAAGTCGCAAAGCACTAGTTTACTGCTAAACCTCTGCATAGCGCACTCATTCTTGCTATGTCATATGGTGTAATAGGCCTACATGCAGGCAAATGTAAAGAGACCGATACTACTTACAGGTCTAAGGCACTGATTTCTTTTGTCAAATCTCTCAATTTAGACACAGGATTGAACAAATACAGAATAAACATACAAAACTACTTTCAACACCACACACTATTAGCAGGCACACGCACGGACACACATACAGACACACAAAATTTATATGCACCGAGTTATTGATGCGTCTAAGCTACTTTAGCTGACAGTGAGGCTAATCCTTCTGTTAGAGTGATTTTGAAAGCACAGGTATAGTGTTGTTGCTGGGTCCATGGTAATGTTTTACCTGGAGAGGTTTGTACATCATTCAAACAATTTTATCAACAGGCTTTGGTTTCAACTCTCCCCATTCTATGTTCAGATTGGCTCTCAAAGAGTGCAATGGTGCTGCACTGACAGCTGGATCATCAGAGCGACAGATGTGTTTCTAAAGCACCAGAGAGAGCGCCTGAGCATGAACTGGGAGCACCTTGATTTCCAACTCAAGCCAAGAACATACTGTACAAAGAAGGAAAGTTTTGGCACAGGAAATGATTACATCAGAATTAAGATAGAAACTAATTTCTGGCAGGCGCTAAACTAAAGCCTAAAAACACTAAAGAGATACAAAGAGAAGTGCATTGGTCAAGTAATGGCCTTTAGTGGCAGTTCTAAATGGCAACACAATCAAAATCACCAGTAGCTTTATCATCCCAATCCTATCCCGTGGCCTGAACACACACTCAACCTACTTCTGAAAGTGTGCAGATACATCCTCCATCTGGGCTCAGGTATTTACCTTCCTCTGTACTCAGCTTCCTCATCCCAAGGGGATTCTCCAAGCTGTCCTTCTCTAACGATGACTTTCATTTACCAAAAACAGTGACATTTCTTTACCAGGTTAACTGTAAAAAATATAAAGGTTGTAGTAAAAAGTGCCCCAGTGCTAGTATAGGGGCACAGTAATACAATGAAACAAAACAGCACTGAACACAAGGGAATCTACGATATTGTTCGATAGCCCCTGAATCTAACCAGCATCAACACAAACACATACACATAAACGATGTAAAAATGTATAATAATTAAAATAGGAGAGAAATGTTTAAAAAGTCAGTTGTGATAACACCCGGCCGCAAGGTAAATCAAGTATGGAGGAAGGGTGATGCATCCTCTCCTTCAACGCCTCCTTATCTAGGCCTCCTTTGTGCTGGCCTTCATTTTCTCAACCGTCTCCTGTATTCAAAACAATAAAAAGAGGTGAGACAAAATAAGTGACATAAAATTATACAGCAAATAATTTAATATACAGAATACATTGTGATGCAAGCATAACTATGTAAGGAGAGGTTACTTTATTCTACACATGATCTCCTTTCGAAGCAGATAAAGTTAGGTCCTCACGTCCAAAGTCAGAGTTTTCCTAGCCGCAATAAACTTGTGCACACACAGCTACAGGACAGTTGTATACAGTGGGGTTATAAGCCGTCCTTCTAGAGTGCAGAGCCCATGACCTCACTGACTCAGCCATGGACTCGAGCCAGGGCCCTGATGCTACCCTGTGAACCCGTGAACCACGTTTTATACGCTGATAAGCAAAAAAGCAAGGCCAGACAAGCAATAAAATTACTACGTCACACCTTTTGTGCGAGGTCAGCGAGATTCATTAGTGGGACAACAAAACAGTCGCTCGCTGACACTGTCGACTGAAGATGTACCAGAAAGGCGCGCCTCATCTGGATGTTTGTACAACTAGCTTTTTTTTAAACTTTACTGTCTACCTGGTGTTATTCACTATTCAACGCAAAATATATATGATGTGTATAAATGTATATACATTATATAGACGTTGTACCAGTTTAGTCTCTCTCTGGTTTGTTTGAGCACTTCAGGACGTCTGTCTGGGTAAATTCTGTAACTGCACATTCTGAGCAAACTGTGGAACTGCACTGACTGTTTTAAGACGTTCAAAGGTCGGTACCTTTCTCATCTGCTCTGGCTCAATGCCATAACTGATCAGAAGGCATGCCTTGATTATAAGAATGGACACATCAGTAATGTGAACATCTGTCGGCCGCTTTCCTTGCAGGCATAGAATGCAAAAGACAACATGCAACATACTCCCAGTCTAGGATTTCTTTCAGTTCCATTAACTATCTACAAAAAGTGAGTCTTAGTTGATCTACTTCTTCTCGTTATATCCGTTGACATAGAGACGTTATTAACGCTTAGCCATTTACAAGCAGCCAACTAGGCCAACAGGATCTGTTTCACTATTTAGGCCTGGCATGGAAAACTCTCAGCACTGGCCAGTTTTCCATCCACTGTATTCCATCATTATTCCATTGCTTTCTGACTGACGTCTAATCAATAACAATCACATTTTTAACATTTTTGTAGCCAAATATTTCAACACTGTACTCCCTGTAAGGGACCACATTATAATTATATTTATTATCAAGACATCTCGCTCTCTCCGAACTCCACTGGTGTATGTTATGCTGCTTAATATTTGCTCTTGGAGAAATGACCTAAAACTTCTAACCATACAATTTGACTTTTGGCCTTGGCGTATATTTCCTGAGCATATTTATTTTCTGCTGAACAGAGATCACAACCAAAAGGCAGCAAGCATTAAATGGCGTTTCAAGGTTTTTTCGAGTTAAAATATCTGCACTTGACAGGATGATTCGGCATCTTCCACATAAATCCTGGGCTGCAACACCGCTCCCTTCAGAGAATATTATGATTAGTTGCCTGTTTTTCAATCTTGTATCCTTGGGCCATTTCATTGTTTTAAAAATCTAATTTTAAGAAACATTTTATTTATTTCATTTATTGTGATTGACTTCTTCAATTTTTATGCCAGTTGTCATAAAACTGCTGATAGCCCAGCTCAGTGAACTGTGTTAAATTGCTCGACAGTCACATAAAAACGTACACTCTCCTTTTACATTTATTATGTTGTGCTGGCTGAGCATTTTGGTTCAAATGATCTCTGGCCAAGAACTCTTTCCAAGTAATCAAGTGTGTGCCCTGATGAAAACAAGGAAGCAAACATATAATACCTAGATTATAGCTTTGAATGTGTATGTGTGTGTTAGTGATATTGCACAGGCTGCCATGTTACTCTGGAGATATTATGGAAACAAATCTGGTTGATTTGTGTTGCTGGATCTAGTACTGTGTTAATTTGATTAAACTGTGTGCATGACTGATCATCCATAATCTCAGACTTCATTGACCTTTGACAATAAGGAAACAGACCTGGTGCTTGTTGAGCTCAGCCACACGGAGGTTCCATTCCTCCTCGGTCATCTCTGCCCCAGCATCTGCTGACTCATCCACAGCTGCTGTCTTGTCTGGACAGATAACAAAAGGTTGGTGGTTTCAAGATATAACTTGATTAAAAGAACCAACAGTATAAACAGAGTGAAATAACTTAGTCATTAATATTTGCAGTTACCAGTGCAGGTCATAGCAGTGCAGACCCAGTTGCCGCATGCACAGACGCAGCGGTTGCACTCCACTTGGGTTTCTGCTCCATCCTCGTAAGTCTCATCCTCCAAGGCACACTCTGCACAGGAAACACACATGTACAGACACATGACATCCCATTCAACAAAAACAACAGATTGTAACAATCTTTATTTTTTTAGGATCACTCAAGATTCAAAGCTTTATAATCATATGCATGACTGCACATTAAAAATTGTTTGCTCTCTTCCTGACATCTATATCTAAATTAAAAGAATTAAAGCGTGTTGTGCGATGTGTCCTCAGAACTTTATCATGACTGACAACAAATTGTTGCTCAATGCTCACAAAACACTTTTATACTGCAGTATGTAATGAAATGGTTTGGGTGAAGATTGGTAGGACAGGTTGGTGTTAATAACTCTCCAATTCCTTTAGATCGTATTTTTGCAGTATCTTCTAAGAACACAGAACTGTTCAGAGGTACCGTGCAAACATTCAGTGGGAGTACCAGTATCACGGCTCATTCATAAGACTAAACAGGCATGATTCAAACGTAATGTGAGTTAACACAACATGCATGTAAATGCAAGTAAACTTCATGTGTAAGTCTTCAAGAGCTACGTTATTTCTCCAAGTCACACAGCTTTTCTTTTTGCTTAATTTGATTAATTAAAAAGACTTAAACATCCAGCACTTAGGCTGATGTTAAAAACTGATTATAAAGGACATTACAAAAGCACTTTTTCATAAACCAGAGTAACTCTGGCCAGCCAACTGTGTGCTGCATGTGCTGTAAGTTTGTGTACAGCGGAATGTGTTCTCTGTCAAAGAGCCTTGGCTTCACATCCTGTGAACTCTCACCCAGATTTGGGCATAACAGTTGACTGAGCAGACTGAAGTGAGCACCGCGAAATGAGTAAAACTGATAAGAGATAGCTAACAATATGAGGTTCATTTCAGAGTTACTCGGGTTGATTTACATTAATCCATCCTTCAATTGATAACTCGATCCCTCTTTATGACAAAAATAAAAACTATTTATTTATGCTCACTCTTCTCTGGTGGGTTGAATCCAGGCTTCAGGCAGTTGAGGAACTCATTAAAGCTCAGCTTCCAGTCAGCGTTCTCATCAGAGAGCTCAATGAGGGCATCAACACATAGGCTCCTGAGAAGCACACACACATACACGCAAAGTAGATATTATCTGTCTAAAGAGTTTTAGTCCATACAGCACAGGTGTTTGTGTCCCACAGGAGGCCTTCAGTTAAGTTTACACTGGCCCACATAGGGTTCAGTGACTTTCAGTGCAGACCTTAAAATAGCATCGACATGGATCGTTATTGACTCTGTGGTACCAGCTGTAGATTAACAAGCATAAACATGACCACAGAAGGGAACTTTCACATACTTTTTAAGGAAGCGCAATACAGAGAATCTCTTACTCTGAACATGCAGACACAGCACAAGTAGGTTATGTGGCACACATTCACACACCTGAGCAGCTTGTTGCTCTCCTGGTCTGCGTAGGACTGCATTTCCACAAAAGACTCATTGTGCTGGATGAATTTGAGCAGCTCGGATGAGTCCATCTCAGAATCACCATTGTCATATGTCTGTAGGAAGAATAGAAGGGCGCAGAAAAGTCAAAATTAAGATTAATTTCAAGTTACCCGATCAAACTGAACATAAAAATAACTGACAAATCAATAGTGTTACTGTTCGCTTTTACTCTCATCACAATATTTAAAAGGTATCCCTCAGGTTGTGGATCTGTGTGTAATATATATGGTGTTGTGATATATATGTCCAAGTGGTGTTTTTGTGGAGGATGAATTGTGGGATAAAAGTAGAAGGTATAGGAGGTCAACAAAACCTCCTATCTGTTTTAACAAATGCTTCAAAAAGACATCGGCTCTTTCGAATTATTATCATTCGCCTTGAATTATGACATGAGCACCTCAACAGTCAGTCAACGTGAGGCAGTTTTGAGCCACAGTTTCTGCGGTTGAGGAAAGTTCAATACACAAATTTTGTTAAAGCCACAGAATTAAATTGAATACAAATTTTAAAATGAAAAAATGAAAAATTCAAAAGGCACGCATTGCCAATCACTTGGGTTACAGACATTATTTTTCTACAGGACACATGCTGGGAAAATGTGTCTTTGGTTAGATTTATCGGACGGGTGCTTTGTTACAGCGTGCAGACACCAAAGTAGTTCTGCTTTTAGTGCTGCGGTGGAGCCAAATGTCTATGGGAGATCTCATGATGTTGTTGGTGCTGCCGTTGCAGATTCAGGTATTTGAGATGGGGTACATCTCTGTGCTACTGATTGGGAGACCACCAACCACAACTAAAAAATGGCAGATGTGTCTTGATGGGTTCTCACAGTTGCTTTGTGCTTCTCACGCTGCGTGTGGTTTCTACAGGTTTGATTCCCACAGTGCTGAGTCTAAATATCTTCTTGCACAGTGAAAAACAAGTTTCCTAGTAGCTGTGACCACATCACAATATTAGGTTATCCAACCGGGTTTTCACTTGTAAACCCCCATGGCAAAAGTCTGCCTGCTACATTAGCTACCTGAAACTACTGTATAGTCATTCTACAACTACAACTACTGTTTGTTCCGCTGATCAAGCCTGTGTGATCTGTATGATGTTAAATACAAAGACATAAATTAATTAAATTCATTGCACAGATTACAAAATGCAGTGAGTGAAAAATAAAATGCAAATGTTATTTACTGTCAGCGATGTTTAAGATTTTTTACAGGTGCACATGAAGAAGTTCTGTTTGTGCTGACAGTGCATGATCTCCTGCATGGACATGGGATATTTCACAAAGGAAAAATAGAATGGTGAGGAAGGGCAAAGAGAAGAAGTTCACCTTGAAGTATTTCAGCAAGATGTCAGAGAAGTTAGATCCCTTGACAAACCAGCCATCTGGGACAACCTCAGTCTGCAGCCACTGGATCACGCGACTCCTCAGCTCATTGCGGTCCGCGGAGTAGCACACCACTGATTGGACGAGTGCAATCAGGTCAACACATAATACATAATCTAGATGATAAAATACTCTATCTGGATGCTGTGTTACTTGCTATTTCAGATTTGACCGCTGTCCTGTAATGCAGATATCAGCATTTCCATGTTCTCAATATCCTTTTCATTGAGCAATAAACTACAGCTAATGCACACACACACCTCTCATGTCCTTGTCCTGAATGACTCACTAACAATCGAACCGATCATTTAGTATGAACGAGTGGCTAATGTTAATTAGCGCTAGCCTTAACCATAAATCCAATTATAACCCAGCTCAAAAACTAACAACTAGCCCAGAAATTACCTACATTTAACTCGCTGCTCTACAATCAACAACCTGGCTTTTCTCGGTGTGTGTAAAAACATTAAGTTTTTAGGGAAACAGATGGACACAGCATGCACACACACGCGCACACTCACCGGGGCTTGCAGCTGTTTGGTCTGTTTTCTTTTCTGAAAGGCATAAAAATGGAGAGAACATGCATTGTGAGGGAACAAATTGATGAATTCTGCCCATGATCAATTAACATAACTACACGTGGCGGTCTGACTGTACTTCACCAAACGTCCGAAAAGAGAATGACATAGTGACATAACATCTGTCCATACCTACCCTCAATGCCACAGGTCCGATCAATGTACAGGTGAATGGCAACTGTGGAAAACTGAGCCATTGCCAAGTTTTAGCAGTAAAAGTTCACTCAAGATAAGATGCATTCATATTAGATGGATTAATTGATAAGCCAAGGCCACAAGTGACTGTGCAATGGCAGACTGGGTCAGCTTGGTGATAAATGGCCATATATGGTCATTTTTCAATCTGGTACATACTTCAGAGGTCACACAGTAATCGCTTCAATTCATTATTCATAGCATTTCAACACTAGCATCAATTATGTTAGGCAGGTCATAGGAGAAACGGTCAGGGAATTTGAGGACAGCGACCAAGGTCCCCAAAATCAAGGTTGCAACATTGAAAGCTACATAATGCAGACCAGTACCAGACTTCCAGAATACCTGTCAATTTAATATATTTCCCAATGGCCCAGGATCAGTAAAAAAGCTTGATGTGATGATACTGACAGGTTTTTTGTGCATCAACTGACTTCTCTTATGTTTATCTAAATTCATCGCAGTCTGATTAATTGGGTCAATTGTGGGTCGATTGGTTTGATGTCACTGATTGCTGTCATTATTCATAGTTAAAGTATAAGGCATGCAGGCACTATATTTTTCAAAAGCTGTGACATGGAAAAAGATAAATGAATGGGATTATGTCCAAACCTAGTCGGATGACTGAGTCGGGCTCAGGGTGGAGATGGAAAAGGACTGGTGGAATGGATGTAAGGTGAGCACTCCTCCATCATGACGCAGTGTACACAGGCTGCACTACACATTTTGTTTACCAGTTATCACTTTCATTAACAGCATGAATGCAAAAATAAAATGTAATTCTACGTGTGGGTGAGTTTCAGGATCGTAGCGACAGTCTGTGAGAGGTTGTGTGTCTGTGATTAGTGGTGTAAAGTTTGCACCATAACTAGTCTGAATTTTTACAATTGGAGATGATTTGCTAATGCATACGTTAATCTCCGACTTATCACATTACAAGTCAAATTATCCATCTTTTTTCTCCATACGGTGCAGCCCTACTTTCATGTTTACTCTTGTGCACTGATTTTTTTTTACCCTGGCAGTGTCCATCGTGGTCCACCTGAATCTTCAGGCCAGTCAGACAGGCGTCTCTATGAAGCTCACAGTGATTCCTGTAGGTCTTACCATTGCTGCCACACACTGACCTCTTGTGGGGCTTGCAGCTCTGCAGAGAGAATGACGGACAAACAGGAAATTTAATTTATTCAATCTACTTATTGCATTAATTCATACTTTCTTGACTTGTGGAGTTTCAGACTCATCACTCACCTCTATACACAGACAGCTGGGCTCCCCCTTCTCATTCACAGCACATTCCCTGCCGGCACCACAGAACACGTTGGCACACACTTTGCTCTTACTCTGCAGCTCCTGAAATTAAGGAAAACACAACGTTGACACTGTGGAAAAACTTCTCCAGGCTTCACACACAGGGCGGCGCTGTTGCACCAATAACAGAATGGTGGTCACAGTCTAATTCAAACACACACAAATACAAATTAGGTGTGCGGTTCAAGTCCAGGTGCGACTGATTCATGTTAAAACTGATCTGCTCTATTTAAGGCATAACCCTGAAATGATTTTGACTTTTTTTTCTCAGACTTTATACCCAAACTCTATCCACACATTTATCTCTGTATCTACACTTTAATCACATGTTCTGTAGAACTACTTATGTTTGCAGGTAGTTACTAAAGCAATGAAAGCAGACAGACTGCAAAGAGAGCAGAAACGTGAGCAGATGCAGCGGAGCCTGCGTCAGAAACTTTGTCCTCTGTGCGAAGGGAACAAAGAGTGACGACAGAATGAGTAATCTACAGGCCAGAAGGAATAGAGCTTACAAAAGGAAAATCCAAACTGTTATCCTGACAGAGTTTACTTTGAGTTTCTGACATTTCTCTTGCTGTCGCTTTCACGGCTTTCTTTCTTTTTGCTTTGTGTTGTGGAGCACAGCCAGTGGAGCTGCCAAACACAAGTCCACATCAGCTGCAAACCAGCCAATCACAAAGCGCCAGACGGAGCTCCAAGTGCTGCTTTACGACCCCCCTTACCTCCTATCTTTCTATCTTATGTATGTGTGCGTGTGTGCACAGGGTGTTTCCACATCTGGAGTCTTAGCCGTGTTTTCCTTTAGTTCATTCCCATGCTCTGTGAAATTTTTCTCCTCCCTTTTCTGCCAGACTCCCCTCCACCCTAAGTCCCTATTTCCTGTGAGTGTGTGTGTGTGTGTGTGTGTGTGTGTGTGTGTGTGTGTTACAGAAACTTGGTGTACAGTAGGTCAGTGCACGTGAGCTGGCTTTAGAGCTAG
>OMNV01008050.1:21495-35806 GCA_900303265.1 Brotula barbata | reverse complement strand
GCTAGACTGTATGGTTAGTGTGTGTATGTGTTGGTGCTTCAGGGTTTGGAATGTAGGTTAGAACGAGGGTGGGTTCTCATGACTTTCATTAGATCATGTCTTCGCCTCAACAAATGGATGGAGGGAGGCCTCACACGTGAGCACAGTCTAACAGCATCAACTTTTAACCCTTGACGGTGAAAGAGAGAGAGAAGGGGAGTGACCGAGAGAGATGGAGATTTTCAAGAATAAGCTGGCTCTCATCTCAATCCTATGTGTGACTCCAACTCTCTCGCTGTCTCACACACACAAACAAATACACGCACACTCTCTCCAATGTTGAAGGCAGAGAGTAGCTTCAAAGCCGTCTCTGTGGCCTTGAGCGCGTTGAACTATTCAGTCTGTTAGTCACAGTTGGGCCAGAGTGAGTCAGATAGAAATGTCGCTATAGCCTGTTGAAACCTGTAGAAATCTCCAGCAAGTAGCTGAATAATGGACGCACCGAGTGTATACATCTCTCTCTCACTCTCCCTCCCTCTCTCTCTCTCTCTCTCTCTCAATCTGCATCTAAAGAGAGGCAAGAGAGGATCCCTGACATTTAGATAATGAATACAGAGACACCGGGCCTTGTTTCAGTTACTGTGTTACTATGGTGATAGCAAGTACAGGCTCCTGTTGTGGTTCGATCACAGAGATGCCAATCACACTGCGGCCCATAATCAGATGACAGCAGTGCATGATGAATGCACGAAACATAGACACACAGCACAGACCATAGAAAACAGTGGAGAAAATGGCCGTCACCCACTGACTTTCACAGCCCAGGGTCCAGGGAAATCAGATTGAATTTGCAGTATAGCCCGTCTGCTTTATGTGGTCATAAATCCTGCCACCATCATTACCATAAACAGGATTATGCAGATATGCCCATTACATACCACAGAACTCACCCAAATCCTTAATACCAGCACAGAACCATTAAAAGAGGATTTAGAAAACATGTACACTTCCAGCACACACACACACACAAGGGAATGACTGTCCTACTAAAACAACATTAATTTTTCATTGAAGTCAACAAATGCTGCTTCATTTCCCATCTCTCCCATTTGAAGCAATCACAGAAGATGGTGCTGTGATAAGTGATGGGTGAATCATAACAGCTTAGGCAAAGCCATCACACAAAGAGCAGCCTGAAGCATATTTTGATTGTACATACACACATTTCTACATCTCCAGCACTTTCCCCTCCTTTCCCCCTTACAGATACAATTATCAAAAAATCTTCAAGGTCTGAGGTAACCACCAAAGGACCTGTCTTAAAAGAACAAGGTTTTATTTTAGTTGCTTTAATTTCCAAAGACAGAAAATATTCCAGGGAGTATTAAGGGAAAATCTATGTAAAATGATACCTATATCATCCATAATAGAGTTTTTTAAGGGAATTTAAAAATGTACTGGCTTGAAAAGGTTAATATAACGGATTTAACTTCTGTAGAAATCATGAGATTTTTCTGAGATTTATATGGTCTAATCGATTCACAATTGGTTACTATAGTCCATTAAATAACCCTGAACTCTTTGCCTCAAACTGTAATCAATTATCAATTTAATTACTTGTCTTTAAGGTATTAAAAGATTCATCTCAGCATATCAAACCAATTCGTGGCTACCAAACTTTAATTTCTCCCCAGCAATAATTCTCTGTATTGTCCTGCATTAATATGGCTGCCGGAGCTGTTCCCTGTAAACTAAGACTGGTCTTGCAGGACTTCTTGGAAGTCAGATGGGGTTAAGAGGAGAGTGTAGAGGGAGGAAATGTATCAGATGAATACAAACGAGTAAAAGTTGGAGGTTGGGAGGTGTGGGTTTCAAAGACGATTTCTCCCCTTGCTCCTCCAGGTTGACTATGGGGCTAATGCCGAGGCAGAGTAGAGTTTGAGGCGGCATATTTATGCTTTCATTAAACAAAGGGGAAAATAATGTTGTTTGGTTTTTTTTCAGATGCTACCCAATCACTGCAACAACAGACAGAATAAATGTGTCATCCACCCGCAAATAAAAAACACATTAGAATATCCATCTGTCTGTTTATGCATTGTCCTATCGTTCACACACACACACACACAGATCCAGTCGACTTTTATGTTTCATGAGAGCGTCTCGGTGATGCTCCGTTTACTCAGTCGGCTTCTCTTCTGATGGTGTCACATTACAGCGATTGTAAGTTCATTCCCACAATGCACCTCTCCACTCATTGGCACAGAAAACATTGATTCAGTGATGGTAAGCAACCCGCCACAGATAAGCACACAGTGATAATCAATATAAGTGATGCTACTTAAGAAAAAGGAACGCATCAGATACTAAATATAAGACTTGGTTAATGACTAAATCAATTTCATGTGGAGGGTGAAGTCACACGTTAGGATGTACGGAATGCTTGATATAGAGGTCATCAACATACCGTTCAATTAGTTACACACTAAGGTTCGTTAAATTTAAGGCCCTGTTTTAGCAAAAATGAATGGAGCATGAATGGATCCACAGACAGCCTGCATTAACACTGTTGAATGAATCTGTAACTGTGTACATTTTGGATACGTGTAATAGGTTTTTCACATACCCCAATAATAGTTGAGTATTCTGTGCCTCATAGAAGAGGCATAAAAATGTACAATTTCTACAAAAGTTGTAATAATAAAAATACAGTTACCCTACTGGCATTTTTTTTCAATTCCCTTAAAATCCTCTTTATTCTAGATGTGTTGGATATCATTTTGTATAGATGTGCCCCAGAATGCATCCCTTTTATATTTGGCGCCTTCAGAAACTTTACCCGAGAGTTTATTAAACTCTATAAAGATGGACTCATTGGTGGTTACCTCAAAGTTTAAAAGGTTATGTAAATGATGTCCTTGAATTGATTAAGGAATCCTTATTTGCACAGACAGACATTTAATTTTTGACAATCATGAAATGCGATTGAGCAGGTAGACAGTTAGACAGAACATTAAGAAAGCAACACACATGCTGTACTCCAATTTACCATTTACATAAAAAGGCACCAACATGTACAGTCTTTACAGAATAAATACTAATTCTTTGTATCTTTCAGCTACGGTTGTGAAACATTCGTAGACCAAAAGTGCATCCTTGACATTCTTTGTGTGTTACCAAGGATGACACACATTGTCTGCTTTCCAGCGCTTCTACAGAGATACATACCAACAGATGGACAAACAAATGAAACACAGCAAGGCAACCTCAACCTCACAGCACTACAATGCAACCCATTGTCTCACCAACATGTTTTTATTTACAACGGGGTTAAATGAGTTCAGAGGGAAATGAAAAAATTAGGAGACAAATTCTTGAGACAGATTAAGCAGACTGAGGAAATAGTCGGGGGTACATTCCTGGGCCATGTTGTATCTCAGCTGGGGTCCAAGAGAGTTCGTCTTGAGCCAAAACTTCCTCAGTATTTAGGTCAGAGAGGTGCCTCTGCTCCCCCTCTCTCCTTCCCTCCCGTTTCCTGCTCTTCACTAATGTTGTCTTTCCAATTCTAGAGCTGACTGTTACTGTCCAGCACAACTCAGCTCCCTGAGATGTGGACCCATGCCAGACGTAACAACAGAGTGTTCAAACTGAGCCATTTCCCTAGTAAAGCCATCCTTTTCGCTTCATTGCCCACCAGCGTCAGCCAAACCCGGCCTTAGCAAAGGAACAGTGAGACAGCTACAGAGAAGAATGAGTTACCACAATTACTCCATGTACAACATCTGTGAACCAGTTTCCTCCTTCAAGGAATCTTGCACAGTCCTGTGATGCTCAGTCCATCACAAAGGGCGACTTCCACTTCCTGAATAAATACAAATGGATTTATTTTCAACTATCCAGCCTCATTTTCTATTTAGTGAATCTGTTCAACAGAATTTTGAATCCATATCCAACTAGTTTCATGCTTCTTTCATCTGGACTTGAAATTCTCTGGAGATGCCTGAGGACACTGCTGAGAGGGCAATGGCACATTAGCAGACATTGGCAAATACAGTTCATGTTCAAATCCCGGAAGAACACATCTCACCATAATAAGATAGTGACAGTCTGTGTCCTTTAAATGAAACAGATAGTCTCAGATAGTAAAACTATGAAGATAAGCGCTCTTTGTGAGAACTCTACGGGTGGTCTAGTTACAACACGATCACTCTCTGGGGGTCCGGGTTGGAGATTATCTGCAAAAACAATGGGCCCTAAGTAATGACCGCTTTACACCAATCTTATTCTTCACAGCGTTTCTTATTCAGTTTGAATGGAATGCATCAACAGATAGGATGATGTCACTAAAACCCTGTTGACACTGGCTGGGACAACCAGAATACAAACAAAAATGAGAGAGTGAGAGTGAGAGAGCGAGAGAGACCAAGAAAAGCAGGAAATAAGTCACGGTCTGGGCAGAGCCACATCTGCTAGCAGTTAAAACGTCACCAGAGAAAATAAAAACCCATAAACACAGCACCACCCTTAGCTCCCCCTGCCCCCAAGGACCCTGTTGTCACACCACCAGGACAATTGTGGCCCTATCCCCACCACCTGACCCAGACCAAACCCACATCATGTCAATCTTCGAGCAGATGGTTTACAGCTCCAAAAACTCTTGTAGTCACAGAGTAATGGCATTGTCTTCTCTTTCAACCTTCTACGTCTCTTTCCATCTCTTTCTGACAAAATAACTTCACCTTCTCCTACCTTCTGCCTCGTTTTCTCTCCCTGACCTGCTGCGGCTCGATTCTGGGCATTTTTCCACTGACGGATAAGCAGGCAGGGACTGAGCCCAGGCCCAGGCCCAGGAGGCCAGGCCAGGAGAACCATGAACACATTCTTTGCCCTAGTCTTTGTTGCTCTCAGGGGCCAGTATTGGGGCTAATAACTGGAACATGTTTGAAGGTGGAAAAGGCACGCTTGCAGACAGCAGGGTGCGTTCGGCATGTGCTGCCATCTCACAATCTGAAGACTGTGCCTGTGACCGCAACCTGTATGATGTCAGCTATGCGACAGTAATGCTTAAGTCATGGTCGGTGATTTGGCAAAAGAGGCCAGGCCTAATGAGACATTTTTCAACAACAACTTTTCTTCCTCATTATTGCTTGTGAACTGATGATCTGTCAGCTTTCAAATGTCTTATTCAAAAAACATACAAGAATTTTCCCTTGTTCTACTTTGTAGTAGGGCCATGTACCGTTTGTGTCACACAGGCTGTGATGCTTTCAATTGTTTTCTCTGTCTCTGTTATTGTTGTGTAACGAAAAGAGACTGAAATGGTACTTGACAGCATTAAATTGCATGCAGGCTCAATCGGTAAAGCAAGTGGAGCCTATGTGTTTTGTTTCTACAGCCTACATTGCTTGGTGAATAATGAAACCTAAGAAACGGCAAGGACAGGAAAGAGAACATCTGATAGATAATGAGCAAAAATAGCCTTTTAACACAGGCTTGCTGTTACAGCGCTCATTTCAGATCAAAAGGAATGTGTGTGTTTGTTAGACAATCAGGTTAGAAATAAAATAACCCAACCAATTAAAATTAAAATGACACAATGAGCTTCCTTCGTATCTTTTTTAACTCCCTTCCAGCAGCAATTTGTAAAGATCGTTTTTATTTTCATATATGCCATGACCAGTGGAGTAAAAAACAGCTTGTCCCGTGTTCTTCTAAGCCTTTCACTAAACAAACTGCATTAAAGTTGCAAGTCTGACAGCCGCACTACGCCTCTTAAGAGCTTCCTCTTTGTCAAGAGCCTGGTGTAAATTAGGTGAGTCATTTTTTTAAAATTAGTATTTATTCACTAAGTAAAGTGAAGATCTGACAAGCATATCAATGTATTTTATGATTGTGACACGGTAGCCTAATCAAGGAGATTGTGTAGATTAATCTTCTTTGTACTTAGTGGGTTGTTGTAATGTGTAGAATTTTATATATTTGATATCAAAAGTTGTGTTTTTTGCAATTTCATAGGTTCTTGCGGTTTAAGTTTCACTTATTAAATAACCCAGAATATGCGCATAAATAAAGAGAAGTGATGCTGTGAGTGTGTAGGTGTGTGAACGACTGTAATCAAGAACATTGTGATGTGTTTGAGCCATTTTGAACATAAGAACTCAAGCAGAATGTTAATGGTGTTTATTGTTTTATTCAGAAGACGCTAATGATGATGGGTCATTGCCTTTGACTGTGATGTGAAAACAGACAAACTATGGGAAATAACAATCCCTTACATAATGTCCTCAGTGTATGTTCCATTTTATAAACTAAGCTGTAATGTTTATGAGTTGGATGATGACACCTACATATGTTCCATTTGAAATCCCTACTTCTGGTGCTAGAATAATGTTAGTATGTTACGTATTCATTATCTCTGACTCACAGACCCTTTGATACAGAGTAAAGTGAAGTCCTCGTCTTTGTGATTTACGTGTGTTAATTTATGTGCAGTGCAGTGTCAGTAATGATAAGCCACCAGTACAGCTGGTACCCTAAATGAGGACTCCTTTTAAGCTCATGAAAGAGTGAAGAAAAAACCAAAAAAAACTACAAGGACGCGAAACACAGCACACACTCGCGCTCCTTCACTACACAGCCAAGTCTTACCTCACCCTTAATTTTCCTTTCTGTAATTGCACCATTGTGGCTTCATCGTGTTTCTATTTTACATCACTCTATCTCACCTCACACACCCCCACTCCCTGTGCAGGATCCATGACTGGATTTTGAGCTACAGTAATTAGAGCATGCTGAAACAGACCGAGGACACAGCGTCCCCTCAAGCTCATGTTCTCTCCACCTGGGCAGATATTTTTAGCCCACCTTGAATGAGAGAGAACAGGCGTCAACATGGCAACACAGTGGGGTGCCTTTCAGTGTGTAGATCCAGGGGCTGAGAGACGGAAGCCGCGCTTGTGATGCGAATGAAGTGTGTTGGACTCTACCTGCTTTCTCCATCCACTGAAGCTGTGGAGTGTCTATGAAACAGTACCAGGCTTTGTTGAGCCGATATGTTTCAAGGCCAGATCTGCCCCAGTGCTGAAACCTTAATCAAACTTGATGTTACTCTACCCTGCAAATACACATACTGCAGGGTAACACGATAACACTTTGCGTCATAAAAAAGGAAATGGAACCATTTCTCTCTGTGGTCTTACTCAGCCCCATGTTTGTGTCCGCTGGGGCTGTAAACTCAGGGGACTTTCGCTACGCGTGCATCAAGGCCTCCTTAGCATATCAAGCTTGCAGTATCTTATTCAACAGATGCATATCTCCTTTCGGTGAGTTTATCCAGCTCTGCCTCAGAACTCTGAGTTGCTTATCTCCAAACAAATATCTCACCTCAGAAGGCACACACATTCTCCTTCACAATAATTCACAAACCACTAGCCACTATTTCATAACCCACAGAGAAACTAAACAAAAAGAAGAGCAAGAACATCAGCTGAATATCATACACATACTGCATTTACACAAAAATGTAGATGCAGACAAACTACTCCTGTTGTTGTATTCCTTTGTTTAAGCATCTATTTTATCAAAGCCAGTTTTAGAAAACACACTTTTAAACACACAAACCCTTACACTACTTAAAACCAACAAGGCTTTAGGATCAATCAGATACAAGAGGAAACACTATCTAACGCCGAAACCTTTCTTATCACCTCTGTAACCAGAATGTAACTCTTATCAGATTCATCTTCTCTCTGCTTCGCTCTAACTTGTTGACTTTCTATAAACAGCACACTGGTGGTATGTCAGTTTGGGCCCTTCCCACAGGCAGGCAACAGGCCATATATTATCAAGATAATTACCTTTGCAGAATAGATGCCTTTCTAATGCCTTCCCATTAACTTCATGGGTACACTCAATGGACTCTGCTGTCTGCTCCATCTTCACCGAGCAATACTTCACAGACAAGAGAGGTCATGAATCCAATAAAGATGCACACAATAGGACATTTTTCTAGCGGGCAAAAGTAGAGACGACAATGGAAGGTCAGCAAGGAGCGCCTCAACGTCAGACTATGACTAATGTTGTGGCAATAGAGACACTAAGAGCCTCGTGAACGATGTTTTAAAAGACGGAATGGGCAACAGACAATTACTTCATCGCACATCTCATATTTGATGTCGCTGAAAAGTCGAAGAAGAATCTAGGCCTTCGTTTCAGTCTGGAAAAATGAGGCGCCAATTTGCTGTTAATTTCCACAGATTCCAACTGTTGTCCAGGTCAACAGAAGAGTCAACACAAGGCCAGGTGTTCAACAGCTGTTTCTAATGAAGTAAGGCTCTCAAGCACCACCTGGTGTGTGTATGTTCTTTTCTTTTAAGTGGACAATACGTTTACAATGAATTAAAGAATACAAACATCTATGCATCTCTGTACAGCCACTTACGTAAGGTTTTATTTTGTGCTGTCGACCAAAACAGAAACATTTCCTCCATTAGGGGAGCCGGGGGGGATGGAGGAGGGGCACACATTGGCAATAAACTGTCACAGGATTGTCATCGCTCTGTTGTATCACGACAGCACATTATCCCTGTGTTTACTCAGAGGTTTCTACTTAGCACCACGGTGCGACAGACCCATAAGGTGGCTACTCTCGCAACACTTGAACACATTCACCTCACCAGTTTGCACAGACAACAAACACACTCTCTCTGACCGACCACCCAAACACAGCCCGTGTGAGCCATTAGAGCAGCTGCCAGTTGTTAGTGGTTTTATTCTGAAGCATCCTCTGGAATAGTTGATGAGGGCCATCAAACCGTGAGCACTCCGAACGGTTACGCTGCACTCTACCTGGCGAAATGTCCCTTTTTTTGTGCACGTCTCTCACTCACGTGTCCTCCTTTTGCTTTGCTGTAAATGTGACAACTCTGCAGAAACTAAGGCCAGTATTTTGCTCATTAAACGCTCCTGTCTATGCGACGTGTATGCTGCAGTACTCACGCAGATTGCGTGTGCATATCTTTGACAAATATCGCTACATATTTGCAAGATGTAAGACCTTAAAGGCAACAGTACCAAATTTGGCCAAGCGGTGTTTCCGTGTTCTCAGTATGTTTGCATATACACTGCACTCCGATTTATGTATGCACTACAATTATGAAATAAAATGATGAGCGGCTTAATTGGTTGATGAAAGGAAGTACGCAAGGTTTCTGCAGGTTCAGGAAAGTTGGATTTAAGGCTCTATTTTATGACACTCAGATTGAAATTTTAGGCCAAAAAAAATGTCAAAAAGCGTGCAATGCCACCATCTGTTGACGTGGTGGCTGCTGATTCAGGTATCCAAGATATAATATCTAGGACAACTGTCTGCTACAAAGGAGGAAGTTATGAAAAAAGGGGAAAAAGTGGAAAAAATGCAAAGAATGCATTTCTGGTTTATCACAGCCACTTTGTGCCTCCGCTTTCACTCCCATTCTGCTGAGTTTAAATCTTTTCTGGCGTTATCTCTCAATTTTCATTAAACTTTGCACTATGCTAGCTAGCTAGTTAGCAAAAACAAAAATCGGAATATTGTGAATTTTTACCGTGTCAGAAGTGCTTTTAAGACTTTTGGGAGACTGGTGTGGGCCTTTTTAAAACCAAATAAGTTTGTGTGTTGTAAGGAGGGCGCAAATTGTTTACGTATGTTCAGAAATTACACGCGTCTGCCAAATGACTCATGACTCGGAGGTGCTATGATTTGAACATTTAGGAATGAAAATAATGGCTCCCGTGAAAGGAGCACTTTTCCCAGATGTACTTTAAATGAACTGTTTGTCTAATTGTCTCCATAATGAAGCCCCATAACTATGCAGGGTGCCAGAATAATCCCATAATTGGCTTCTACTTAGAGGATAAACACTGTATATGGGGTGTAACCTTGAAAAGCAATCAGAAAATGGCTCATTTCTCAGAACAACGGACAGACTTGGACTTTTCCAGAAGCCTGAGTTCGTCCCGGTTTAAGGGTCTAACGGTTTGGGAGCGGAGTTTACGTGGAAAATCAACCGCAAAATGTGAAAAAAAACGAAGGCGTTTTAAGGTGTTTCGGAGTTAAAATGTAGCCAAACTTACCTCGGCGTTACAGAGCGCCGCGGCCAGCAGGAGCAGCACGGGGACACTTCGCAACATCTGGAAGGGAAAAGGAGTCAGGTTAGTAGGAGAGAAAATGGAGAAAAGAGTTGAAAAAATCCGGTCTGGGGCGAAGAAAACTTGAGTTACTTCGTGCCTTACCATTTTGTGAAAGCTGCTGCGCTCAGAAAGCTGCTGAGAGGAGGAGGAGAGCTGGACGTCTGTCGGTACGAAGCAGGAGAGGAGAACAGGAGGTCCGAGAGGAGAGAAATCTGAGGAGCGCGGAGGAATTCCAGGCCGACTCCCCTCCTCTCCTCAGACACAGCACCAATGAAAACGTCTGGAAATTCCGGGAGGGGGAATTCACCAGGAGGAGGAGGACAGAGTGTGTGCGTGTGTGTGTGGACAGAGGGGTGGTATGACAAAAAAATATATCGCGATATAATTTCAGACTGCCATATACGAAGAATTACGGTAATTTATCGAGCATCAGAAATCGGAACAAACTTCTGTCTAGCAAATAATTTAATGATATGGTAGCACCTTAAGATTTATTTATTTATTTACTTGACACATTTAAAACCACTACACTTTATTATTTTATATAGTTTTCATGAACAAACTTAATAAAGATAGCAGAGGTAGAATGACGGCCATGCTGCTCCAATAAAAGGAAGTTAAAGATGCAACAGTCTAGAATTCTACCACAGTTTATGAAGAGGTTTATTCATGAGCTGATTCAGGAAAATTTAAAAGGAAAAAAGATCCTTTGTACAAGTGTACAATGTTAATTAATGTGAGTTTTAATGTGAAAAAGAGCCGCTGAAATGACCTGGGAGTTTGTTTTACTTTGAAAGATATTTAAATTTAGTGAACAGTGTTAAAGAGGTTAATGTCTCCTCCTTGAATATAATGAAAACATATTGTTGTGCATGACATAATGACATGTTTTATCATCCATCCACCCATCCATTATTTATATTACTGCCAGCCATTGGGGGAAAGACAGGGTTCATCCTGTACAGGTCAGCAGTCCATCACAGGGCTGACACATAGACAGAGACAGACAACTCAATCATTCTCCCATTCACACCTATGGTCCATTTTGATACTCCATAGCACCTAGTGTCATGTTTTTGCAGGTGATATTAAACCAAAATTCTCAGAGGAAATCCGCAAACTGGCCCAGTGCCCTCACAGGAAGAACATCCTGGGTTCCTTCCTGTGAGGGCACTCAACTGTGCCAACCACCCAGCTGTGGTACCACATTTTCTACCACCGATCCTCATGTCAGGGTTCTATATTTAACAGAATTTGATGCCAGCACTCTGACTTCAATCACAGAATCCAGATTTTGCTCTCAGAATGCTGACTTTGATCTTCAATGTATTAACTTCTTTTAACTGAGTTCTGGCTTTTGTCTGAAAATTCCTTTTATTATTCTATCGATCTGTACAATTCTGGCTTTTTTCTTTTGGCTTTGATCTATTTGACACTACTCTTTTTCAGAACTCTGATTTTTCTCTCTTTTGTCTCAAATTGATATTAGCACCATTTTCTTTACAGAGTTTAATTTTAGAGTCTCATGTCCACTCTCACACCATCGTCATTCTCAAAATTTTGACTTTCATCTGACTTCGACTTAATATTAGCAATATTTTTTCCGCTTGACTTCACTTCATTGTCACTTGAAGGTAACAAATCATACTGGAGAAATACTCTCTCTGTGTCACCTTTACTGTGTCCTAAAATGCAGTTTATTGGATAACGCCATATTGGTATTTTCTAAGAGTCAACTGAGAAAATTAAACTATAAATCAAACAGTTTCGAAAATGACAGTAACAATGTTACTACGTGGACACCATGTCGCCACACAACAGCCTTATAAATAATACTTAAAATAAAAACAAAAGGTGTACTTGAATTACAGCCATAGTTTATACATCACTGTTTCAACTTGAGGGCAGTTGTGGTTTCTGTGTATTTGGATATTTTGTCATCATATTTTTTACAAGCAGATTTCAGGATTTTTGCCTCCAGTTTGTTGCCTGTAGAGCGTCACAGAAGGTCGTAGTTTGGTTATAAAAAAAGATCTAATGGTACAAATAATTATTTTTGAATGCTAATAAAACCTGTTTACAAAAACAAACAATTTCGGGTCGCCCAGCCATCTTCCATATAATACAAGTCTGGACATCAACATTTCTGTCTGGGCATTGCTTTGAATTAAGTATCTTTTGATTGCAAAACACGATTGATGCACATGCTGCAGCTAGGAGTAATTAAAGAGCCATTAAGGAGGACAGAAATGCAGTGAACGCTGGATTTTGAATAGAAATGAGAGAATTAATATTTTTTTCCCCCTGCAAGCCATCAATTATACACAACATTATCCCCCTGGAGAAACCTACCTGTGATTATTCTAGTCCTGGTGTGTTTTTGTGTATGCATCATGGTCATTGTTATTCTACCCACATTCTACTGAAAAGTGGAAAAAAAACCACACACACACACACACACACATTACCGAGCAACAAAAACAGAACATTTTGTGGTTAAGAGCGCTTTAGAGTGTTTTGTTTTGCGCATATGCACAGCATCAGGCATATTATCTTTCTGTTGATCTTTCAGTTTTTTTCTAAATTTCCTTCCTTTTTCAGTGATATCTATTTGGTTTCCCAGTCCAAAGGAAGCTGCACAATAAAAGAGGAAGAACAAGGGAAGACTCCAAGAACACAAATGGCAGGTTGTTTTGTTGCTTCTCGTGGGATTGGGGTGGAGGCCGGGCAAATAAAACTGGAAAATTCAACTGTTAAACCTGAGAGCAATCCAACAGAGCTTAAAGCCTTAATTTAGCATGCTGGGGAGATGACTGCATTGTTTCCACTTCACTCTCCAGGTATAATATTATCACTTGTTTGCAGCGCCATCACAAAAAACCCAGCGTGTTGACATAACAACAAGCACTCCTGATCCCAAACTATATTCAATGCACATCAATAACACGCATTTATAAATGATGCGTGTCCACATCCTTCACAGCCAGGATGTTGAGAGCTGCTTGATTGATATGCAGCGTTAAAGCTGATAGATGTTGCTCCCTTTTCATCCTCCTTATCAAATGTCAGTAACGCCTAATCGAGCGAATTCCCATAAGCTCTTAAGATTTCTTTCTCATATTTGCCCGGGCACACGCACACATATCCGCAGACATATACGGTTATGCTTGAAATATTAAAAAGCCATTCTATAAATGACTGTGAAAGGGACACACATTTATAGCAGGTTTGCTGGCTTGGTAAGCAGCTGAGGGAAAGGAATACTTAATCAGACAAACTGCATAATCACAGCATAATCACTTCTCCCTCACACTCTCACTTATCATTGCTGTGTCCAATAAACTAAACACATAAACCACCTCCAAGCCAATGCGAGAGTAGCGTGTATGTACAAGCAAATTATGCAGCATTCACAATGGCGAGCTGAGGTATTAGCTCCTCTGATGTCTTTCTGTGCTCTGCCAGAGGCTTTCCAAAAGGCATCTCAAATATTCACAACCATCCATCAATGCCTCAGAGGGTCAAAGACTGGCCATGGTCACCCAGAATTACAAACACAGGCAGAGACACACATACACACGCGCGCGCACACACAGCCCACACACTCAGTGTCTCTTTTTTTGTTTGTGCATTGTTCTTTAATCAAGCTTTTGTTTCATCTCCTGCGCCTGGTGAAGAAAAATGAGAGTATGATTCAGAGGTAAACAACATGTGTGTGTGTGTGTGTGTGTGTGTGTGTGTGTGTGTATTTCAATTGATCTTTGTGACTTGACAAGAGCTGTGTTTGTCAGACTGCTATATAATGAGTACCGGCAGCATCAAACTTTCTGAACTACAGTAAGTTTACTCCTTGGGCGGCACCTCACCAACAAGATGCCAACTTTGAAAACGTTCACAGAAACGCATAAAGCCACACACACATAGAGCGGAAAATAGTTACACTGTACAAAAACAGATCCTTCATTGAACACATACTGTATATATGAGTGAATACTTAGCCACAGCAGCAGACGTCTTACAACACCAGGTGGCACAGATGATCCAATATCACCATACCATACCGTACCGTACCGTACCATACCGTACCGCACTGCACTATTATTATTATTTATTTATTTTTTATTTATTCTTATATTATTATTATTATTATTATTACGACAGT
>OMNV01008050.1:0-21475 GCA_900303265.1 Brotula barbata | reverse complement strand
TTATTATTACGACAGTAATAATAATTATTATTATTACTGTACTGTAGTACAGTACAGTACAGCACAATAATAATAATAATAATGCAATACAATAATACTATACTGCAGTGTACTATACTTTACTGTAGTGTACCATACAATATTATTTTTCTTTGGAAACTTTGGCTTTTTACTTGAATTTAATAAAATGTTATGATGTTGGACCAATTGGTGATTACCAAATCAGAGTTACGCTGATATTAAACTGCAAATATCACTGTCATGCTTATTGATGCTGTTTCAGTTTAATGCTAACATTTTAGCATTAAATATAAAATATTGACAGGACGGAGAGAGGAATCCACTTTGATTCTTGCATGCGTCCAAGGACGCCTGCCAGCTGCTGCTATTACGCAAGACCTCATTCATTAACCTGGCACTCATACAAAAACCCTCCAGCACACACAAACACACACACATACACACATTTGTACACATACAGTACAAACGGACACACTAAGGGCCATGGAGAGCTGTAGGCTGCATGTCCATGAATATCAGATATAAACATCTTCAAAGCACTGATTCACAAATCAATGTATTGAGGCTGTTTGCCATGCCGTTTTTTTCTTTCAACTCTTGGTAGCCACGGATTTCTGCGGGCCCTTCGATAACCGCTCTCTCCTAAATAGATCTTTAAGTTATAATCAAGTGCTGCTCTATCAGCCCTGCATTATGGGAGAGTGAGACAGAGAGAGAGAGAGAGAGAGAGAGAGTGGACCCGCTCATTAGCCTTTGTAAAACCAGTTGGCATCTTAATTTTTATTATTTGACCTCATTGGCTGTTTCACTGAACCCCCTGCTTCATTCAAGTATTAATAAAGTGATCATTACAGCCCCCCCTACTGGCCTGTTTGCTTCTGTTATTTTGAGAAAATGTGATTTTGTGTCTTGATCTTTTTTTGTCAGTTTTGTGATTTGTGAATTCTTTTGTGATTTGTCGATTTAAGTCGATATAAAATAATTATACTCAGCAGAAGGATCAAAGTAGATATGCCCTACACATTGATTTCCTGTTTCCTGTTTAGACGAACACTGTTTCTCTTCTAAACATTTTAGACATGACACCAACCTCTTGGTATCAGACTTTCTTTGACAGATATAATATTTTAAAGTTTGTTCTATTATTCGCACTATATAGTACTGTGGGATTCAGACATGTGGGATTTTATACTTTTTCGGCTTTTAGACTGCTAATACTGTGATACTGTAACAGTGTTTCACCATTAGAATGTCACAGTTAACCTCTGTGCATGTGTTTTTTCCACACTTCACTTTGAACCGCAGACATCATACAGGAAGTCAGTGGGCAGAAGGGGAGACTTTCAAAAAAGAGCAGTGACAACTGTTCCATGTGTGACTGTTATTGTGACAAACAAAATCACTCTAAGCAAAACCAAGTTTAGCACAAATGACTGCACAGGTGTGGCTTTCCTGGGATGAGCGTATATTCACAGACTAATTTTAGCTTACACCCGTGACCTGTTGTTCTTATTTGTTTTTCATTTTATTATTATTATTTTTTTTATTAGTTGGTTTTTAATTTGTTCCTATTGCTCTATTATGTAAAGCACTTTGTGCTTAACGCTTAAATGACCGTTGTACAAAGTAATAATAATTATCATATTATTATGAATAGGATGATTCTATGATTACTTGATCATACGTCATCATCTCACCCATTCAGAGCCTCAAGATGCTCCAGTATTTGATTTGAATTCTTAATAATGACCACATACGCTGCACAGAGGCATGAAGCACACACACGTAGGACACAAGCTATGTGCTTCCTGTTTTGTTGATGTCCTGTGCACAGATCATCTAAATACACTGACACTAGCTGCAGCAACTTTATGTTCCAGTGTGTTTCTGAGTCATGTTGAGATTAGACAAACTGGTCCTCCTCTCCAAGCAGCTGCTGCTGGTCGTCTTACTGTTCCACCATTTTGCAGGTACAGTGGAAATTTCTGTCAGTGTTTCTAATGCAAAGTTCTTTTCTCTGTATTTAATTACAAATTTACTCATCACTTTTATGTTTATGTTGTAGAATTTCGTACAACATTTCACTCCTGGAATATGCTGGCACCTACGGGAGACGTTGTTATTTTCAACTGCAACATGTCAGAGGAGAACGTAACACAAATCAACTGGTACAAAGACGAGGCTCCACTTTTTGCTCATATCGTCAATGAAAGCACTGATACAAACTTACCCTTTCACAAAATGAGGATTGACCGATCCAGTCCTACAAAGCTCAGTCTTTTGGATGCTCAGCATGATGACACAGGGATCTATAAATGTGTTATAACTGACAGAAGAGGTTTGGTGACTGTTGAGTGGAATTTAACTGTGACTGAGAAGAACGTTTCTGCTACTTGGAGTCCATACAGGGTCCTCGCTGTGGTCTACGGCGGGTTGATTCTATGTGTCATTGTTTCTTCAGCAGCTGTCTTTCTCTACAGTCAAGTCAAGTCAATTTATGTAACCCAATACCACATCTAATGTCTCAAAGGGTCTCACAGGCCCACATAATGACAACAGTTCGGAACCCAGCCCAAAGCTCTCAAAGAAGACAAGGAAAGAAAAACTCCCCAAAAAAACTTAATGTGAAGAGAAAAAAAAGGAAGAAACCTTTGGAGAAGCGATCAAAAGAGAGATTCCCTCTCCTAGAACGACCAGGTGTGTAATTGTAATGTGGGATAAATTAAATAATTAAATAGAAAGTCAGTAACAACGTAGGAAAGTGACATGAAAAATGATCATGGAGATCCTTATGGAAAACCATAAAATACTAGCGGATTAGAGGAGTTTGTCCAATGGGCTAACATCTTGCTCGGCGTACCCACGTGACTGCCCGTTAAGATTTATAAGTGTGTATGTTCAGTGTAGAAATGTCAGGGCTCACACCTAAAAAGAGCAAGACAAAAGCAGTTTGGGAGGACATCGTTGGCTGCCCCCTGCTGGTAGAATAGTGTATGACACATTTCCATAAAAACATTAATCTCCTCACGCTGGTAAATTGTTATTTTGGAATTGGTATTGTATTATTGTAAGGTATATGTAAATCAATTGAAATCTATGAAAATTGAGGACAACATGTGGACAAGGCATTAAAACTCTTGTATTTTCAGCGTGTGATTGTTTTCAATCCTAAAATCTTCTTGTTTCAGCTGTATTTTATGATTTTTGTACATATTTTTTTATTCAATTATCGATCGATAGATAGATGATAGATGGACAGATAGACAGATAAGGAAAGTCTTAAGCTTATTCTTAAACTTGTGTTATATGGCAACACCAGTCACTGTTATCTGTCATACTTTCTAGTTCATACCTAACAGGGGCAAATCAGCAGACGTATGATTCAGGGAACCAACACTGTACACTACTGACTCTAATGCTTATTAAAATATCATAAAGGGAAGTTTCAAGTATAGAAATAGAAGAAGAAGAAGAACAACAACAACAACAACGTTCTCCTCCTGTGACAAAGCGAATGTTGAAGAGGGGTCACTCCCCTGATTGAGTTAGCCCCGACTAAGACTGACATCCTGTCCTGGATGAAACCTGTCGACATATAGTGTAACGCAGCGGTCCCCAACCTTTTTTGTGCCACGGACCGGCTTCATGTAAGACAATATTTTCACGGACCGGCCTTCAAGGTGTGGGGAATAAATACGACGAAATAAAATGATACGACCGGCATAAAAACAAATATAAAGTGCATAAAAATACAACTCACCATTACGCTGAATTAGTGGGAGCCCTGAACTTGTTTCTCCGCAACGAGCGGGTCCCATCCAGGGGTAACGGGAGACAATGACACCCGAAGTGTGTTCCTTATGTCCAGTCTATTCCGTAATTTTATTTTGGTCGCTGTCACTGCAGAAAACTCGGCTTCATAAAGATAGGATGTTGGAAAGGGAAGCAGGGTTTTCAGTGCTTTTGTGGCGATCTCAGGATGTTCTGCCTTGATTTGAATCCAGAACACCGTCAGAGTTGTTGTGTGAATCATAGTTTTTAAGGCCACCGTCATTTTCAATCTCAAGCAGTTGATCTTCGTCTGGCACGGACAGGCTCGGTTCACCTGGTTTTCAAAAGACGTTTGTTTTTTACTCATTTTTGCTAGCTTGAGGGCGTAACTGGGGTAACATATCACGTGACCGAGACAAGCGTCTTGACCTGTCTTAACCTGTGTCAAGAGGCTCAGACGGATGTAATTGGGAGAGAATCCGGTCATTTTTCCAAATTAAACATTTTTAAGAGTCCGATCGTCAATAAAACGTATTTATTTTTATATTTTCTGTGCAGCCCGGTGCCAATTGACCCACGGGCCGGTACCGGTCCGCGGCCCGGTGGTTGGGGACCGCTACGACATTGCACAGTGTCGGAAGATCGTCACTATTACATCTAAAACCTGCTATACCCAACAAGATGGTGTTTCGTGACTCAGCGCTCTTCTACAACTTCCTTAACGTACAATGTGTATGTATGTACTGTGTATACTAATATTCATTTGTTTTGTAATTAATTAGGATTTTTACAGGGTTTCCTAATGTATGAATATTGTGAATTCTTGAGTAGAAGTGTATTTGGAATTCATATATCCATTCATCATATAATCATGTAAACCGCTTTTCTCACTCATTGACACACCTTCGTCGTGTGGGAGGTTCCCGACCGCGTGTAGGCAGAAATTTTGATCCCTGAAAGAACAAGGAAACCATGGATGGATGACTCATCGACTGACTCATTGGCTTTTATACCAGAAAGGTCCGGACTGTACGAATTAATGTGAGGTTTCCTCATTTATTTTGATTTCTTTCCTGTCCGATAAGGCGGCGTGGCCTTGGTGCGTATGAAGCGGTGAATGAGAGGCAAACGTTGTACAGCGTTTTGGATAAAAGCGCTCCAGAAATGCAGTCCGTTTACCATTTCCATTTGATAATGTTGGTGTTTCAGTAATGATTAAGTTGTTATTTTTGTTGTGGATTTGGAGTATTTAGCTTAGCTTTTGTTTGTTAATTCATTCAATGAAAGATGGACATATATGGACTGATCTTGTACGTTATCCTCTTTTCTGTTAGAAACCGTACCAAGCACCTAAAACAATAAAATGTAAATCGTATGTTCTTTATCATCTGCCCTAACAGATTTACTATTGTGTTCAGTCAGATTCCTTGAGCCTGATTATCATAATACTAGAACTAGTAAGAACAATAGTAGCTGTATTGGAATCAGACGTGAGCCCTTTTGTCCCTGCTCTACCAACGGGGAAGCAGTTTTGGATGAGACGTGTTTGTTCTAGCGGCACCACCAGTGAGCCTCTTTTTGCGTTTTTCTGACAATAAATCTATGTTTGAAATATTAGCAGTTTTCAGTTTTTAACCTCGTCTCATCTTATCTCGTCGTGCATCTTCTGTTATCCGTAACTTTATCTTATCTTATCATACCTTCCTTTGTTTTGAAACCTTATCTTAACTTGTGCTATATCTTCTGTTATCCGTAACTTTATCTTATCTTATCATACCTTCTTTTGTTTTGAAACCTTATCTTAACTTGTGCTATATCTTCTGTTATCCGTAACTTTACCTTATCTTATCAAATCTTCTTTTACTTTTAAACAATAGAACATATGATGACTCAATGTTCAAAATATTGTAAAGAGAGAGCAGATCTTAAATTAGGATCAGCATGGCATTTTGCAGTGAAGCGTTGATGGTGAGTATTGTTGTTTTTATTGTTTTATTTGTTTATTTGATATTTCCTTCAATATTTCTACATTTTATCACCAGTTGAGGGCGGCAAAACTTAGCAAAGAAACGACGAAGAAGAACGTGATGACGTCTTCCCTTCGACGTTGAAAATGTTGATGCTGTGGATGCTGCTTTGTCGAGCCTCGTCGGGAAATGGTACGTTGAATTAAATAATTGGCAGAACATTAGACAAGGTAACCCTTAACTTACTCTTCTTAAATACAGTCGTAAGGAGTCTTCTGGGGTGTGCGTGTGTGTGTGGGGGCAGATCAGGTCAACTGAAGTGAACGATTCGGAAGACGCCAAACAAACTACTCCTCAATTTAATTTAATTAGATTTAAACATCGGCGATTTTCTTAAATCTCGCGTGAGCTGTGAAGGTTTACATCAATAGAAGTACTGAGAACTGGATGTGAAACGACAACACTACTTATCAGGAAAGACCGGTTGGGAATAATAATGCCTTGTGTGGCTGATATGGATAATCGCGTGATAAATACGTAATAAACAATAAGTAAATAATTATTATTATTGATAATAGTAATAATAATAGTAATCATTGTCAGGTGTATACTCGACGTCAGGAATCAAGCGTGGCGATGTGAGTCATTAAATCTGCCTTTGTCTCTCTCTCTCTCTCTCTCTCTTTCTCGTTTCTTATCAAGTTGCCATGTGTTTATTTGCTATATTTGATGCAGCTACCATAATGGTGCTAATATATATTTGATTTATTTCAAAGAAATATTGTTTAGCCATATTTGATTGAAGTCAGTGAAACGGATTACATTATTATAACATTACAGCCAGAGACAGCCCCCTTTGTAAACCTGCATCACAGAAATTCAAACCACATGCCATCATGCAGCAAGTCAGGTGATGGACCGCACAGCCTGAGTCAGAGAAGACGAGACTATCCCGCTGAATAAGGATTGTGTTGGACAGAAAAACTGCACACTCCCTGCTCTCAGTGTCCAGGAGATTTCAGCCACAGGCCACACAGCCTTCCTGTGCTTCAGTTAAGTTAATGTGCACTCCTGAGTTGCAATCTATAACCTTTGTGTTCTCCACATACAGCTGTCAAGGTGATTGGTGAAGCCAGAACAGCTGTGCAAGGACAGAATGTTTCCTTAAACTGCAAACTGATTGACAACGAAGAGAAACTCACACAGATCTCCTGGCAGAAGAAGACCAAAGAAAGCCCTGAGAACGAAAACTTCTATGCCATTTTCCCGAAGGAAGGACCGCAGCCAGTGAATGGAGATCGCGAGCGTTTCAGTTTCATTGGGAACTTAAAAGAAAACGATGGATCTCTCCACTTATCCAATGTCAACTTGATGGATGAAGGTGTATATAGCTGTATTTTCACGTTGTACCCGAGCGGCTATAAGAAGACGGAGATACCTCTGACTGTGCTCGGTATCGTGAAGCTTTATATTTTTAGATGTGAAAATAGAGGAAGATTTTTGATTGTTGAGTGAAATACTCTTGAGCAGAACCACTGAAGTAGCTTGTGTTTCTCTTGTAGTCCCTCCAGTCGTAAGCGTGAAGGAATACCATCCATTTCTGGGGGATCAGGAGGATATCCTTGGAACCTGCACGGCTGAGGGCGCCAAGCCTGCAGCAGAGGTGACGTGGCTAGGGGGGACCGAAACAATGACCGTCAGGACCAATTCCGCCCAACATGACAACGGCACCACGACCACAGTCAGCACTCTGGTTGGAGTACCAAGCAAGGAGATCAACCATCTGCAGGTCCAATGTGTGGTCAACCAAACAGCCATGCCAAGACCACAAACTTTGGTTTTCATCACCCAGGTCTATTGTAGGTGCACGCCCCCTTCCTGATGTTACATTTCCTGGATACATACAATCTATTGTTTGGCTTTTATACCAGAATAGTTCAAGTTCAGATATTTAATGATCAAAACAACAAAACAAAGGCTGTTTTTGAATTGACGTTGCTTTCAAGCACTTTCAACAGTTCAGCGTACAGTTTTTCTCCACACAAGGCATTCCTATTCTTTAAATGTAAGAATAAGGCCTTACTTAGTAGTTTGAAAAATGGGTCTGACTCACCTAACAGTGGCATTTGATGTTTGCTGTTTCAAGCTCATGCCTTACAGCCTCCCAGTAGTGGTTGTTTGTATTCACATCCGACTTCAAGTAGCTGATGTAGCCTGCAAGCTTATGTCTTTTGAACCCAAACTGGTTGGATGACCCTAACTGACATTGAAACCGGTTTAAGACAGCAGGCCCATTGTTTACTGAAGGAAGCACAGTTTTATTCTTCTGTGGCCTTTTCAGCATAGAACTCTACACCATCTCAAAAGAAAGTCACAGTGTTACTAAGTTGCATCTGTAAAAAGGCAGATTGTTGTGTCAGTGTGGAGTTTGGGAACTCTGTATCCAACAGTATCCATTATTATTTTGATGCAATTTGTATGACACATTTATGTTATTACACAGTTAACTCAGTAATGTAGCTCCTCTCTATGTGCTGTAGATCCCCCCTCAGAAGTAAAGATTAAAACATCAGTAACAGAAGATACCTTTGAATGTTCATCTGATGCCAACCCACCTGCGAAGAACACATGGCGTAGGTACGTTACTGATAAGTTGGTTTCAAATGTAAATGCTCTGTGCAAACACTCATCTCTCACCGAGTTGCAGAACTAGCAAGGAGTGCAAAATTTTGTGTTTTGCATTTCACCTTAGCATACTGGTAACTGTAACGTTAGGTACAATACAAAAAAGTGCACCTTCTAAATGGATTTGTCCAGTGCCACTGCTCCGTCTTTTTGCAGCATTACAGTTTTCATTCGTCCACATTCACATTCAGCCATGTTTGTTCGTCCCAGAACAGATGATCTGTGGCCACAGTCTGCAAACCAAAATGATGGAAGGCTACGTTTCTCGCCTTTGACTTCTGATGTGAATGCCCTCTACATATGTGAAGCAGCGAATCCATATGGCAAACAGCAAAGTCACCTGTATGTGCAAGTTAGACCAGGTACGTGATGAAGAAGACCTTATAAAGGTTGATAAACACCATATAACTGGTTGGGTCTGGAAGTTTTTTTTTGCAGTTTGTACTGTGGGTTTACATGACCTTTTGTGTGTGTGTGTGTGTGTGTGTGTGTGCGCTTGCGTGCGAGCCTAGAACGGTGAAACATAAGTTTAGAGGAACTTAATGCGGCTCTGTCTAGGGTACTGATACTTTGCGTTATATTCGTTTACAAAACACTAGCAGCCTACAAGTTCAGTTCCTGAATTCACGGCATCCAAAAGCAATCATTAATGTTCATCTGCACAGGGAAGATAAGTTGTTCTCGTCATTTCCTTCCTGATTGCACAGCGGTCTGTGAATCTTCCGCTATAAATGCTCACTTTACAAGAATTGAATTAATAGGCAGAGAATTTAAACATGGAGTTTGAAACATTTAGAATCTGGCTGATATAAATATTGCGTGGAGGAGGGTCAAACACATCCGCCATTGAGATTTTGTCGTACTTAAAGCAAAGTTGGTGTATCGTGGTTTCATTATACTGAGTTTCGTCTTTTCTTTTGTCTCTACAGGTCGTTGCCATCACTGGTGGCTGTCCCTTGTTTTTTTATTGCTGTTTGTTGTCATTGCTGCTGCAGCATGGCATTATTACAAGTTTCGAAGGTATGCTATACATCGTGCATCACAGCGCACTTTCTTTCTGTGACACAATTCTAGTCATTTTATCTCAATTGTTCATAATCCAGAAAAGGAGAGGATGGAACACGCAGGCAGGACCCATCCAGTCCCAGTGAAAGTGGACGTCTGGCACAGCAGGGAGGGGAACAAGAGCTAACATCTGAAACTTTAAACATTTGACTTGTAGCAGCACGTTGCTATCTAAGGACCATAACGGCTTTTATTTTCTGATATAACGCAGCAGAGGTCTTATCAGGAATTGTGCAGGTGCTTCGTTTTTGGCAGTTGGTTTATGTTTTCTTTTAACTGATGCCTCACACGCAGAACTGCATAAACTAGGCAGCTGTTAAAAACTGGCAAACCTCTTTATGTAGAGTCAATGGTACTGGTTTTTATTTATTTTTTATATACTTTTAAAAGCAATGTTTGTTTGCCGTTAGGAAATCTTTGTTTGTTGTTGTTTCCATGATGTTAACTGAAATGTTTCTGCTTGACAACCTGACGGGAATCCGGGAGCTTTTGTTACCCTGAGTTGCAGCTGTCCGGCCTTCGTTCACTGCGGGATTTGGAAATCTTTGGATTGGCTGTTAGTTGTCCTCTTTCTAATCCAAATGAAGACACAACAGTTCGCCCAGAGATCAAAGGGTTGCCGGTCCATTCACCATAATTTTAGTTAAGACACAATCAAGTAATTGTAAGTAGCACTAACTTTTTACCCTACAAGTGTGTGTGTGTTTCAGATTCTTACCTCTCTGTCCTGCTGCCTTAATGACGATCATGTGCATGATTGCCTTATCATCTAGTGAAGGGAGGTATTTGAATTGTGGATCAAGTGAAGACAAATAGTACACAGCACTACCACCAATTCTACCCTGTGTGTACCTCATTGTACACGCTTGTGTTCACGCTACAACAGTTGGTGCCAACATGTGGATTAGATGTGGGAATCCATTCTGTCTTGTGACGCCATATAAATTTGAATTGCCTTTCGATGCGCATTTTTCGAATTTGGTGCAATCACATCTCGAACGTTCATTTGATGCTCGTTGATGAACGTCACCGCCCCCTATTCTGTTGGGTATCATTCCATACAGTCGTCTCTAGAATACATTACGATTATTCTGGTGTCACTTGGAAATCCATTGCTTATGAAGACGCGTCCATTGAACTTTAAGAACTTTTTCTGTCTGCATTTACTGCTGTAATTCCGTAGCCTAGCCACGTGGGTGTTCCTGTTTTTGACATTCCATAGATAAATGGAGTTAATTATAAACATACACCCAAAGACTCATTACATTCATTTCGCAGCCTGAAAACCTTGATCAAATCCTTTAATTTTTTTGGAACGAACTGCTCTCACACTTCGCTCCTTTATTTGTCAACACTCCAGTGCTCATGTGATATTTTTACCAACATTGTCAGGGTTTGTGATTTCCCCTCCCAAGTGTGTAGGGTTACATTGTGAAGCAGACAATGCCTACGTCAGAAGAAAGATTTTCCTTTCAGTGAAAGATAGTAAAGGATAGCACTCAACACCAAAAGCATGCAGTCATTTGAGTAGACCAAATGGAGGGGTGCGTCTTCCTTTTAATTAAAGATGAGGTTTGTGCCCAGGATCCTCCCAAATATTTTCTTTCACGATTGTGGCCTGTGGTTGTGATGGAAGCTCTCAGTAGTTGACGTGGCTGTGGTCAGACAGTTTTCATAAATATCCTCAGTTTTTGCAGGCTGTACCTTGAGAAAAAGAACAAGATGAAAACTAGTCAACATACAGGACTGTAATTATTATGTGAACGCAAAGCTAAATGCCTCCACACTGGAAATTCTCAGCATATGTGTTATGTTAATATAGTGATTGTAATGTTACCGTTTCTGTAATTGGAAATGGACCGGTATTCCTGTGGAGAGAGAGTGACATCAGTGGTAGAATCAGGATTAGGGTTACATCGTAAAAGTGGTTTAGTGCAATTGTAATCTTTCTAAAAACGTACATTCATCCCAGAGACAAGAGAAATGATATTCACCGTTCTGATGCGTTAGAGTGTCTTAGGCAAACACAGGAAACTGAAAAGATCACACAACAAACGAGCAGCACGATTCCCACCACCATCAACAGCGTCTCTTGTTCCTCAGTTTTCTCTTTCAGTTCTGAAAGAAAGATTAGATGTCAAATAACAAACACTGTTAAGCAGTATACAGTGAAATCCTGCTGACGTGGAGGTCATGTCTAGACAAATAATGAAGGTGTCCATTGTCTGAGCGTGCAGGTGTTCGTTTTGTCACTCAGGAAGCGTTTGGAGAACACAGGCGTCCTACAGCGGATGTTAATTCTTTCAGTGCCCTAACAGACAAATATCAAAGCTAGCTAACCACTGCTGTCAATATACTGCGTGTGTGTGTGTGTGTGTATATATTCAGTATACTGTATATGTACGCATGTATTTGTATATATGTATAAACACACACATAGATATATACAATATATCTATATCTAGATATAGACACCTATATACAGTATATACAGTTTCTGGAGAAGTTATAACACTTAAATACATTTCCATGACAGAAGCCCTCATCTTTTTGACCTATGGCAATTTAATATTTTTATGTATTATTTCAAAACATTTCAATGTGTGATTTTTTTAAAAATTATTATTATTATGTTATTTATACGGTATTTACTAGATACATTCAACGGACCCCTCACCTTAGCAACCCATAAATAATTGAGTTAACCTCACACAAAATTGTAAAGTTTTTTCAGCTAAGCTACAGTATGTTTAATTTGTCTTACATTCTTTTAAATACACATCTCCTCTCTCTGAAACATTGAGAACATAATTGGCTGCCCATTTGTTGAGTAATAAGATGATGAATGATAAATAATATTTAAAACAGAAAATAATTGGAGAACATGAACAGTACTAATACGAAGGATTTAACCCACACTTAGAGGCAAACTGATCAGGATAATTTTACAGACTGAATACATTTAACTGGCCGCTTCACATTAGTAGAAGAAAACACGTAAAATCCTCCTAGCTTCTAGATGTATTTATTTTTCGTTATGCTTAAATCCATTATCACAACCCTTACTTTTTTCAGCAGTGCCATTTTTCATTTCTGTCATTTGTTTTTATCACTTTATGTTAAATTCGGGCTCAAATGATGCCTTCTCGAGCACACTTTTACTGCACAGTCAAAACAGGTCAAATTTGATGTGGACAGTGTGGAATGGTTTAAAACAGCATACCAGTAACGAGCAGCTCCCATTTCTGCTCCCAGTGCCCCATGCTGTCGGTGGTCGCACAAGTGTAGTTTCCTTCATCTGACCTCTGCAGCTGCCTGATGACCAGTTCATACGCAGGTGGCTTTGTCATACACATTCTATTTTTAAGACTGAGAGCTCGTGGAGAGACGTATATTTCGTCCTGTGGTCTAAAGCTGAACAAGTTGTCTTCGTTCATCGTCCATGTGAGCTGATTTAGTTCACTGATGGAGTTGTTGTGGCATGTCAGCGTCACCGTGCTGCCTTCGGTATGTGACACCGTCTTCCCTTATGAGAGGCAAACAGAAATTTGGTGCCATTTGGTGATTGAATTTGCCCTCATGCTGTCAGAAGCCAACATGATATTATGGCTTGTTTCAAGTAAGGGAAATCTGGAAACAAATTTTACCTGCTGCCGAGTAAATCCAAACCATGGACAGTAAGAGAGGGGTGATCATGTGACAATCTGAGTCTTGAAAAAAATCCCCCATTCTAAATTTAAACAATTTTGGTGTTATTATTCTGTTCACAAAAGTTTGTCTCAGTTCCCAATTAAGGGGCAGATACTATATATAGGTTAAATATAGCAATCATAGTTACTTACCCGTAAGTGGTGTGCACTTCCTGTCCCCTAGAATAGTAAATCCTGTAACTCTCAACTAACACGGATTCAGGTCAGTAGTTGTGGAGGAATGAGGCAAATTTATAAAAAGAATTAAAACAACAAGTTGGCTATGCTGCTGCAGTTAAGGCTTCAGCGTCAGCTTCATTCTGTAAGCTGTCCACTTGTACAGGATGTAGCTATGCCTTGTGGTTGGCACCTTTGATCGTGAAGACCCTTTTAAATGTACTCAGAATTGTAAGTCATCTCTTGAGCTTTTACTCTGACATTTCACAAACATGAGGCTGTTGTAACTCACTAGTTTGGTGTTATGGTGATTTTGTACAATTTGAGTTGTGCTATTTTTGATTATATATTTTAAATAGAACATGCTTCGCAGTTGGTGGCACGGTGGGGCTGCAGCCAACCATTAAGTAAGCGGCATAGATGATGGATGAATGGACAACAGGCTATTTTATATTTCTTTGTCTTGAAAAAAAATCAGGATGTAATTATTGTCTGAATATTTTTTGGTTCTGTATTTTCAAAGTAATTTTACTCAATCATCCTTACATCTTGGTAGAATTTCCCCCCTGGATCAGAGTATTTTTACTGTAAATTTACTGTATAATTTGTGTATGATTTAGTACTTGAATATTAAGTTTCTTAAAGCCACTCATTAAGTGGAGGCTAACAAAGTCTGCTTAGAACCTACCAAACCAGTGCATATATTTAATTTTGGACATTATTTTGTCATTTATTTTAGTCCATCACTGCTTAGCACCTTGAAAAAGTCTAAGAGGGGCTGTAAAAACGTGTTATTATCTTATACAACAGAGTGAGAACTTGTTTCTAGATTACACATTCTGCAACATCTGCGGAAACCTAAAGTCACATGTGTTTAAATAGGTCAGGAGTGTGATTGTGTTCTGGTTTGTTGAATTAACACCTAGCATTGGTAAGATTAAGATCAGTGTGTGATATACGGTGTGTTCGGGGAAAAAGTAGAGGTCTGTGGAACTGACAGAAGATCATTTTTCCGTAACTGCACATTTGTGGTTACCTTTAAACTTCTCAAACACACACGTCGTCTCACTTGCTTTTCTTTTATGCATCATTATTGCATACGTGTACCTAGTATTGTGACTGCTTAGATCAACGTGTATTATAGAAGCAAGAAAGTGAAACGTTCACAGTCTGAAGATCAACAGGGCTACTCAGTGTTATTGTGGGAGAACCACAATAGGGCCTGTTTTGGGAAAAGAAAATCCTCCCAAGAGCTAAACTCTGAGGATAATAATAGGTTTTACATATGGTTGGCGCATAAAACTATTTTGGCTGAACTGCTAAGAAAAAATGAGTAATGCCTGTGCAAAAGGGTTTCAGGAACTTGGTCTGCAGTAAAAAGCATCAAAAATGTTTGAATCTAATCACAAGTAGGAGTGTGTCCTACTTACAGAGCACAAATGAGGGTTGTAGATCAGTGTTAATTTTGGACCAGATCACAGACTGCACATATTTTACAATAATACGGATCACTTTCTGTCAGTCTCACAGACCATGTTGCCTCACTTTCCGTCCTAGCCACGTTTGTTGTTGTTTGTTGATAGTTGCCAAACCAATTTATTGGTGCACTACCACCACATACTGGACTGGATTGTGGATCCTGGAGTCTATATTCTTATATTCTGTTGCCTCTCTCCTCTCACTGAACATTTTGTTTCATGGCAGTTGGCAAACCCAGCCCACCAATGCATCAACTAGATACTGGCCTAATATCTTGACTTAATGATTCATCGTAGGGCGGTCTAGATGCAGGCTCACAGACGGACCAAGAGATCAGGGCAGTAGTGTGGACAGTTTCCATAATGAAGCCTTTGTTGCCACGAGATGATGTGCTGTTAAAAATATTCGGGTTGACCAGTCAATTAAGAGCTAATGATTAATCAATGCATTAATTATAGATGATTCGTCCACTAAGCTAGATATCGCAAGATTAGTCGGTTATCGAGTTATAATTTTTTGCAGCTCTTAATATAGCAAACATTAGCTGTTGACTGATAGTAGCTGATGGCCTGCACGCCCAGTGAGGGACTTTCCAGTGACTCACTGATTTTACCCTTTCATTTCCATTGTGCAGTAGTTTATTTCAAGCATTCACGGCTGCAACAAAAAAGCCTCATGACATTCGTCCCATGTTCGCTTCATCACATGATTGCCGAGAAACAGCTTCAACATTCAGCATATCTGTACAATAACAATCTGTTTCTTACTGATAAACTGTCAAGTCTTCTCTCTTCTTTGGTCCAGCTTTTGGTGGAATAATTTCCCGGGGCCAACAACTCTGCCGTAGAAGCCTGTATATTCTGTCCAGTCATCCCATTCACTCAAACGACTTCCTGCAAAATTAGCAATGATCTAACGGAATTCAAGCTAAATTTGAGAACAATATTGGATTCCACTCTCTGAAGATTGACAGCTTTATTATTCCTAATTCCTTCCTCCTGAGTTGCCCTTTCCTCAATCCGTTTTCTTCTGAAGCGGGGTGTTTTTGCTGAGATTTATTTAGCCTTTGTGTGTTTTGTTGCCAATTTCAACAGTCGATAAACTGGGACAATTAGCAACCCGTATATAAAGGAGACTCCATTTTGAAGTACACATAGGTTTATTTTCAAATTTTCAAGGATATTCAGTACGAAAGCCACACATACCAAAACAGGGAATGAAAGGGTGAGCAAACAGTGGGAGGCGGCCTTCAACGCCTCCCGATGATACCTCACAGATGTCCGTGTGAGGCCTTGACACTATGAGAGCAACAGGAATAGAATCTGTGGCGCTGATAAATCTAAAATGGATGCCGCACTTGCAGCTGTGCCTGGCACTGGGCTCATTTATCCTCCATTAAAATAGATACAGACCGAGCCCTCTGTCTGTGATCTGCGTTCATTTTGTCCGTCCATGTTGTCTCAAACCTTACAGACGCAAACAAAAGGGATCAATGTCACCAGTAGTCATGGGGACGGAGTCGGCATCAGTTCAAACGAGGCCAGCTAGACAAATGAGACAGCCAGACTCCTCCCAAATTCAAACAAAACCCCAACACTTCACAACACTGGCTACTGTGCATTTCATAATAGATGTTAAGATTTCAATGATCACTTGTGAGGCCGGGATGGGATCAGCCCCCGAGTACATCAAAGACTGTCTTATCCCACATGAGCCGGAGATCCCAGGTGTAGCCTGAGATCCTCCTGGCAGTCCCTATTAGAGGGACTATTGTTTATATCTTATAATCTTCTCTATTTTTACTTTGTGTGGTTCTTTTTCAGATTTGTTTTACTTTGGTGTTCATTTCATGATGCTGTTATGCTATTGTTATTTTATTGGATTCTGCATATCTGAACATATTGTTGATGATGTTATTTTATTTCTCATACTCGAATGCCTGAACCCCCCCACATCCCAAAAAAATAAATAAACACAAAAAATCTCCCTTGATAATTATTAGACCTCTTGGAATTTATGCGTTTTAATAATCTGTAATCTGTACATTTTATAGATAAAGGCACCATCAGAATCAAAATCAAAAATCAATTATCGAAGCCTGGTCATATCAGTAACTAAATATTAGAGGGGATTAGTAATTTAAGAAGAGGAAGTGCTTTTGCTTGTGAGGTTTTGCTGCTTGTCTTATCTTGTTTGATTTGAGTGGTGTCGTTATGACGGGGTGTGTTCAGTGCTCCATGTTAGCTCAGCTGCCGTAAAAAACATCACCTGCCTGTCGAACGGCGGACTTCCCTCTACTTCCGTCAAAAACATCTCGCTCTCCTTCGTCCTCTTGAGCAGAAATACCGTCATGGGCATTTTTTGTGTGTATATCTTGTGTTTATATGTTCTTTGCCATTTACTAAAAACTTTCGCCCAGGATTTGAAACTGTCTCGTTCAAACAAAGAAAACGGAAGCCTGCCTTAAAAATGCAATCCTTAAGTAACACTGCCACCTAGTGGTGAAATGCGACAACGCAACCTTCACCATCTTCCAAATGAAGACTCTTCTTATTCTTCCGCTCTGTCTCAGCCTGCAGTCAGTCACTTTGGTACAAAGTTGGATATAACTTAAAGTGGATGGCCTGATTAACACAAAACGAGGCACTGTACTGCAATTAAAGTCAACCATATCCTGAAACGGGCTGAACCATCCCTGTTGAATCTTTGAGGATATGTGCATGTAAAAGCCCACTTCTAAAACATAGGCTTGCACTGCAGAGGATGGCTACGGTGAATAAGGAATTCTATGAGCGCAAACTTTATAATATTATGCTGCAGTCTTTCAGGTACAATTACACCTTTGAAGTCCTTTGAAGCAGAGGTCAGTGGATCTTTACTTTGAGTCTCAATTCCATCAAAAGTTGGTGCTAAATTGGTGAATTCAGATTCTTCAGGACATGTTTGGACACTCATCCCCTCAGTCCAAATGGACAGACACTCCTCTGGCCCATCCCACATTCACTGTCTGTAGTCATAGTCACCACCTCTGTATCATGTTTGACTCTGTAATGTGTGACCTACCTGTTGTCTAAAGGTTCATGAGTGTGATGTCAAAATCAATGCAACTCTGCTGCCTCATCATTTTTGACTAATAGTAAGAATCCTTTGCTGACCACTTGCACTGTGTGAGTTCTTTTTGTGTGTACGCTGTAGAAACTGCAACACAACACTTCTTGACCACGTGTGACTTTTTATTGCATTTTTTCACATTCCAAAAGAAGATACTGCCACACATCTATGAGCAAAGAAGACTACGAGTTAGTAAAAAGGATTTTTTTTCAAAGATTAATCATGTCTTCTTACAAACGTACAGCCAATGCAACAGTCTCAAAATACAAACATTCATACAGTACCAGTCACATGTATTTACCATACATCAAGACCAGAATCAGGGTTCCATTGTGAAATTTGGTGATTGATGTGAAGGCTCTCTCTGATTCGGGTTTCACAGCATTGGATGATGGGAGGCAAAGGGGGGGGGTCACAAAGGAGTCAAAGCTGCCTTCTTAAAGTTTCTCTGGAGCCTTTTGATCATACCCCACTAATACGCACACACTTCTGTAAATGTGTGTGCGTGCGCGTGTGTGTGTGTCTTCAGATTCTGATAAAATAGCGAAAAATATGTCACATACGTCCCAGATCAATATAAGCACATTTTACAATCCTCCAACATCTGAGAATTTACATTTACAGATAAGGCACAGGAAATTTGTTTAAATTAACAAAGACATACTTTAAGAAAGAATTCTCATCAACCTAAACAATATTTTTGGGTTTACCTAGTTTTAAAATTATAAAGCATAATGATTTTCTTTTCTGTTTTGGTGGAACTTATTGATAAGACCGGTTTAAGTTATTTATATCAATTGAATATCATAGATCAATCTTTGGCCATTGCATTAAATTGTTTCTTGCTGATGTGGCTTGTTTGCATTGAAGTACTTGCTAATGATTAACAAAGAAATAAATTTTCTAAACTGAGATAGTTGCATCATACTGGACACAGCTGTGTTTGTGGTCTTTGGTTGGTGTTAAAATGATGGAACAGCTTGTGATCACAATTAGGAAAGGTGGTAGGATTTCTCTAGATCGTGAAACTATTATCTATCTAATATTTTTTTAAATCAACAAAAACAACAACTGTTCTGCACATTATGAGTTAAGATAATGGCTATTACGTGCAGCGGAATTTGTCCGTAGTTTTGTTTGGTTCTGAATTAAGCATTGTCGAGTCGTACGAGTACCAATAGGAACTAAATCAAAAGTGGAAAGATTTTTTTTTTCCACAGCTAGGTCAAGGATGCTTGTTTTCATTGATGTGCGCTGTTTCTTTTATTGTCTCGGCTTCAACAATACTTTGTGCTGATGGTGCACGATCTTTATCGCCCGGATGCCTGTTTGTACAGCACGAAAAGAGAGGATTTGGCCTGAGGTCGCTGCTTTAGTTCATTCTCTGATAGGGCAAAATGAGCCGTGCTCTCCTCAGTGGACAGCTGATATCCCAGAACAAAGTTCCACTCTGAGGCTAAGAGTCTAAAAAGAAGAGATGCAGAACAACATTGAAAAAAGACATTCAACATGTGGTCATTTTTGTTTTTCCTCACTATTCAGCTCTGACTGTGCTACGGTATATAAACACAAAATAGAGAGAAATGCTCTGAAATGAAGGCACACTCTCTGCTTGAAAGAATCCTGTAGAAATGAATGCATAGATGAGGTGATGTGAGGGTTAAAGGCCTTGAGTTTAAACCTCTGCGTGTGCAAAAGGTGTGCCCTACTCAAAGAGCTGCATACCTGTACATACACGGCACTTAATTGCATGACTTGTATCAGAGACCTCTCATTTGTGTCCTTTAGATCCCCATGATGGGTGCAGCAGCATGCAGCTGTCTGGGATTGAAGGTCGGTGTTAAACTACAGCAAATAACTGATCTGCAGACCCGCGAGTGTATCGCTCGCGTGTGAAAGTATCGCTCTCTTTCCCCAACTACTCAAACCTCATGTAAAAGTTACTAATCTTCCATTTGATCTCTTTCAATAGAAAAAAAAAAAAAACTGAACATGGATTTTCATCAAGTATTGTGTCCTTTCCACGTTTTTGAAATATAAGAACACGCTTCGTAAAAAATCGATTCCTCCCGTCTTCGACCTCTACTTTATCTGATATTCACTTTTTTAAAACAAACACTCATCGATCTTTGGTTGCTTAGTAGAATTGTTGCCCGTGTTGTAACAGTGTGAAAAACTATTTTAATCTATCCCTGTTGATTTGTGTGTGCCCTCCTTTGTTAGACGTTGTGTGAGTGTGTGCTTGTGCCTCTCACACAGGTTCATATGGTGAGATCATCTGATCTGGCCCTACTGCTGGCTTTGCTCAGTCGGCTCAGCGGTCTGGTGTCTTCTATCGTATCCGCCGCTTCCACCCCTGCCTCCATCAACGTCACCTCCCCCTTGTTTACCGCCTCTTCCACCTCCGCATCCGCCTCCGCGACCTCCTGCACCCTTTCTGCTTCCACCTTTGCCGGCTCTACCTCCTCGGCCTCCGCCTCGTGTAATATCACCCCTGCTGTCTCGGTGGTCTGGGCGTAGGAGGGCAGAGTCTCGTCGTACACCTTAGAGATGTCCACCATGGGCAGCACCTCCTCTGCCTGGAACGGCGAGGCCACTCTGCCAGCCTCCATGCCCACCTCAGCAAGCGGGTAGAGGTGAGTTACAGGTGGAGCTTTCTCCTCCTCAAGCAGCCTGTAACCTTTAGCTTTCTGCAGGGAGGGCACGGTCAGGGGGGGCAGGCTCTTCCCTTGGGGGGGCAGGGGCGCCGACCCCTCGCCTTGAGCTGGAGCTGGGGCCGGCTTGCGAAAGACAAAGCGTATCTTCTTCAGGCCCAGATGGCTGATCTCCACAAAGTTGAGGAAGAGAGAGACGCAGGCCACGGCTAACATGAATATGATGAAGACCGTCTTCTCTGTGGGCCGGGAGACGAAGCAGTCCACTGTGTTGGGGCAGGGCCAGCGGCTGCACTTGTACAACGGTAGAATACGGAAGCCGTACAGGAAGTACTGGCCCACCACGAAGCCCACCTCGAACAATGTCTTGAAGATGATGTGGCAGATGTAGGTCCTCAGCAGGGTGCCCTCCAGACGGAACTTCTTGCTGCCTTTTGTACTGGTCTCCTTGGTGGTCCGGACACTTCCCTGGTCTGGGGCCAGAGGAAGACGCTCCTCGCTCAGCTCCTGCTGCCGGCTGAGCTCGGCCTCCTCTCGCTCCTTGCGTTTCTCCTCCATGTGGACATGGTGCACGGCGTGGCCCACGTACACCAGCGATGGTGTCGACACGAAGATGATCTGCAGCACCCACAGACGGATATGGGAGATGGGGAAGGCCTCGTCGTAACACACGTTCTCACATCCAGGCTGCTGTGTGTTGCACACGTAGTCGGACTGCTCATCGCCCCACACAAACTCTGCCGCTGTGCCCAGGATGAGGATACGAAAAATGAAGAGCACCGTGAGCCACACCCGTCCGATCACGGTAGAGTGCTCGTTCACTTCCTCTAAAATATTACCCAGAAAGCTCCAGTCA
>OMNV01008046.1:77167-90876 GCA_900303265.1 Brotula barbata | reverse complement strand
GCGAGGTCAGGAGTCCTCGGTGCCCGAGTCATCCTCGTCATAACAACAGTCCTCGTTGTCATCCTCGTCGTCCTCCTCCAGATCCTCGTCATCGTAGTAATCATCGTATAACAGATTGGAGCCGTCATCTGTGGGCGGGACGCGGGTGCGAACACAGTATTCATCCAACGTGACGGGAACCTTGACGCCATCTCGCTCTGCATCAGCCTTGGTTGCCAGCACCTGTTTTCTGTGAGATGATGAAGGAGAAAGCAAGAAAGAAAATGAAATCAGTGTCAAAATCAGAGATGAGGAGGCCACGCGGACCTTGGTGCTGTTACAAGGAGTCCCTGTTACGATAACAAGCTCAGATTGGAGTGCTGAGTGTGCGTTTTGCTCCTGGTACCTGATGATCTCGATGTATTCTCTGTCCTTCCCCTTGCTGTCCCTCCATTTGCGATACATGACGGATGCGTCCACGTTGGCTGGGGAAAAGGTGTTGGGCTCGTTCAGCAGTGAGATCACACTGAGCAGGATGGTCCTGAGAGACAGAGAGGAAGAAGAGCAGAGGAGACATTAAATGAGACGAAAGCAGAATGATGCAACAGTGGAGTGAAAGAAGAAAGAAATAAAAGAGTGCAGAGAAGGAGAGGACGGTACAAAGGAAGTGGAAAGGTGAAAGATACACCAGATTAGAATTTCTATAATCTGACAATAATTGTCCAGTTAACACTACTGAATGATCGGTCATTAAGATGAAAGAATTTTGTGCATCAGTAATGAGATTCCACAAGGGGCCGTTTCTTTGTGGTTTGACCCCTGGTGCCCTCTGGTACCTGTTTCTGAGTCTCGGTGATGTTTGTGAGGGGTCTGTGTTCGGGCTTTACGGTGGACACTGAGATTAGACCTTCTTATGTAAGAAACATGCACAGAATCCTCATTCTAACACCTTAGGCCTCCGATCAATAACCGCTCAAAGGTCAGTGCGCACACAGTTATGTATTTAAACTGCCGAACGATCAAGATCCATTATGAACCCCAAACTGTAATATAACACTCACTGGTCCGTGTGCTCTTCTCTTTATCTGGGCCTTAACAGTTTCTTATTGTCTTTATACTTAATTTATTGTCTTTAAATGGTCAGAGTGCATGTAGAGTAATGTCTGTCGAATGTGTGTGTGGATGATTTATAAATATATGAAATATATTAATAGTACAGTTTCAATGTTTTCTTCTTTTTTTTTTGCAGTTCTGCTTTATTGTGAAAAGGACGGAAAAGAGAAAAACAAGAAGGACATGGCAGACAGAGGGACAGATGAGCCATCGATGTGTGGATGTTTTTTAAATTTTACACTGTAGCAGCACAGCTGGCAATAAAGACATATTCCATGAAAAATGTTGGAAAGCTCTCTGCTGACGACAGCTTGCGATCTACGTACGCGTCGGCGAGTTGATGATTTCAGGCCTTTGTATGGTCCACGTGCCTCCCCTTTAACACGGACACAGGAGAACCAGCGCTTCTTAGCTCATTAGCAGCCCTGTGTGCTCTGACAGGTAGCGGCTGGGGGGGAAATTTTGTGTGTGACTGACAAGTTTGTCAGTTCTGTTGCGTTTGCAGTTTTAGTCATTCACATTGGAAGGTTCCCTCGTCTATATTTCCGTTTAAAAGCTTTTTGTTGAACTAGTAAACTCTGCAACTCAGCTCTTAAAAATGATTTGCGGAAGACTCGACAGCTGAAATGCATTTTCTTAACTTACTGCTGGTGGTGGTTTTAGCTGTATTACACGTTGACAAAAACAAAAGATGACAGTGAGTTCACTGTGAGGGATGGATTTTAAAAAAACCCAAAAAAAACCCCTACTTACAAGTCTTTGCAAGTTGGCCTCCATACCTAAAATGAACACAGTGCTGACTGCCTGGAAGCTATAAAAACATACCAATCAAAGCAACACTTTAACGTTTGCTACAGAAAACTGCTAGCGTCGCAATCATTAAAATGCTTGAAGTGCTTTCAAACTTGACACTTTCACACCGTTGGAGAGAAAACTAGACAAGTAGAACATTGTGTGTTATACCTGACGTTTTGTGTGGGATTCCACCTCTCTGAGGGCAGCTCCCCGCTCTGTGGGTCGTCCACCGGTGGGTGCAAGATAGAAATGCATACATCTCCGTTCTAGTAGCACAAAGAGACACATTAGGAAGTTAATATACTATTAAATTGAACACTTGCAGTTGGTGATTGAGTACATTTTCTTGGAGGTTTTGTTTTTCACTTTCCAGGTCCATAGGCTATTGCGTGACGCTTTACAGATCAGAAAAGTCTCTGTAAGCTACTCGACAGCGATTATAGTTGTATTTCGATACAAATACGTTTGTAGCCGTTGCCTCAGCTGCTTCATCTGCTCATAACCTCCATCTTAATACAACTATCAATACAATACCATCAATACAACTAACACAGGTTTCGTTTCCGGTTCATTCAAAGGCCTACGAACTCCAGATCCAGATATCCAGAATCATAATATTTTGCTCTTTACTTCCATAAATTCCAAATATAAATCTGGGTACTGGGTACTGCAGGTGGTCTCTGGAGCATCTTACCTCGTAAATGTTGGGGTGCCACATTTTGGTGAGGAAGCGGAAAGCAGGTGGAGAATACGGGTAGTCGATGGGGAACTTGATGCGAGCCTGAGGGAGAAGGAACATTTGCATTAGCACTGTGAGGTCAGGGTGTTTAGCCACACTTCAGTCAACAGAAAATGCCTACGATTTGTGACAGGAACACCTAACCCATGTCTCTCATCGGTTAAGAGAAATGGGCCACTCAATGGTGAAAAACTTGTATCCGGCCTCTGAGTGTTTCATTCGTTTTCTTCCTCAACAGGGACGCACAGTGCTGTTGTCAACAGGCAGACGCTGAATGAACACCTACACACTTATGCTGATCAGATCCGACGGTGATTGAAAGAAATCTATAAATAGCAGCTGTGGAGTCATGGTCAACTGTACTGAAGTGGGCGAGCACGGAGGAGCTGATGACTGTGTAACATAATATATGGGGGAGAAAGGTGGGGGCTCGCAGAGATTCAGCTGCCTGTGAGGAGCTTAGAGACACGGGAGAGGGAGGGGGTTGGTGGAATAAAGACATTGTTGGGGTTCGTCTTCGCCAGCTGTCGGGGCAACCCAAGACAATCCACTACTCATACCACCACCCTCTGTATAAATCTGACGTCTGGTCCCTCCTCCCGCCCCAAAGGGCCTGGACTCACCAATTACACGCATGCACATCACTCACCGCATGGAACCATCTCCCTGATCTCAAGTCACACACATAAGCTCACTCACTTGCCTACATATTGCCGATTCGGCACAGTCAGATGGTCCTCGCCAAAGCGGACGGAGGAGCAGGAGGGAGGAGGCGGCAGAATGGTTGGAGCAGGATGTTCACTTGGACTAAAGGGGGGTGCACTATATTTAATCATTGTGCTTCACATTAAGCTGGGGTCTTTTTGCCTGGGAGTCTGTACAGTACACACAGCAACCCAAAGTCAACGCTCCGAACCTGCTGATGTCATCATAATTTACAGATAGGCACATATCCAGCATCCCGTTTTAATATTACCACTTTTGCTAACAAAACCATCAGAGTAAACCTGCTCCCAGCACATAAAGCAGGCTGTGGATAGTGACAGTCCAGGCTGACCGTTTCTAGGGGGAAAAACAAACCTTTGGTCAGACTGACCCACGCAGCACAATGGCAGCACCTCGGAGTGCAGCCAGCACTGTAAACGTTACACGCTGGCAAAAGTGCAAAACAGAGCACGGAGCCTGTGGGAGGAGAGCAAAGTGAAGACTTGACTTGATGTCTAAGACAATAGATGCATCAACATCGTGCCAACTGGAACAACCTCACTTATTATGTGTTTGGGAAAATGCAGATGCCCCTTACTGCTTCAAATAATGTCTGTCTGTCAATTGCTTATTTAAAGTGCCGCAATGTAATTTTTGGTTTGTGTTGACGCCAAGGAGTTCTTGTTGAAAGCTGTGGTATTAATAGTTAATGAGAATGCTTTGATTACACCAACTCCTGACAATAACTAAGTAAGGTAAAAAAAAAAGGCATAAGAAAGAAAAAACACTCACACAACTCCTTTATATATATTGTGTGTGTCTGTGTGTGTGAGTTACTTGCTCTAGATTTCAACTCATAATTTGGCAAACTTTGTCTGCTCAAAGATGCTAAAGGAAAACTCAACATCAGAACTACAAAATCAATAAATAAATTGCACAGTGCCTGCTGATGACAAACCTGTTCGTCATCAGGACCACTAACGTTACATCATTCATCACAATCACCAGTAAGTGGATGTTAACACGAGTAGAGCAAAGGCTCGAGGAAACAACAAGACAAGAAGGAGAGCACGTTCAGCCTGTATGATGAGCGGTAAGTAGTTAAACAGCACACGGTGTATCAGGTACAAGCAGTAATCCGTAAAAAGGTTAAAGAAATCTTCACACACAGCCTCAAAGTCTACACACAAAGACAAGCACAACATTTGGCACAATCCGAACATCACGATGGTCTTAGCAGCACCGCTGACAGATTTACGTGCTGTTGATCAATTTGTTGCTGAGGTCTGTCCAAGTGATCCGTCCACTGGCCTCCTTTCTGGGGATCATAAATACCGATACCAATACACAGAGACTTTAGCTTCTTCATTCCCCTCAGCAGCAAACTGACAGAAGAGAAGAAACACAAGAAGAAAGAGGAGAGGAAATGATACAGCCGGGTCTGAGAAGGCCGACATCAGCTCACATTCTCACTCCTGAGCTCCATGGGTTCACTCGAAAGGTGCAAAGGTGAGGCGTTCACATTAGCTAAAGTAGCGATTACCAAAAGGGTTTCCACTGGCATGTGTTTTTGGTCAAATTTTGGAGCAGCAAAAAAAAAAAGCACAAAAAGAGGGGCGGGCTTGAAGTGGCAAGTTGATAATGAGTAATTCATGAAATGATTTAACTTTCATGTGACTCTGGGGGAAACGGCCGGCCGACACAGCGAGTCCAACAAGTGGCCCAATAACGTTGCACAATTTATCAAATGTTGCACAAGGAATATGGAAAAGTACTTTTTCTGAATTTCAGTGAAAACATTTGACATGACACTGTTGCCAAATGTGTGAACGGCCATTTCTGTCATCGTGGTCCAATCATTTGGTTGTCACCTCTTTTTGCAAGAGAGTCTACGCCATGTTGACAAGGTCACAGAAAAAATTCAAGTTCACAAAATTTAGGAGAAACATTCACAAAGTCAGCTCATCTAGTGATTCTGTCCCTTTATGTAAATGTGGGCAGACAAATAATTACAAACCGCAGCTCAATCAAGCTAGCAATTAGTCCTACATCAGCGCACGCGCGCACACACACACAGTTTCTCACCAGCCTTTACGGATGGTTGTTTTGCTCTAGCTCTACTTGAAATGGCTGTTGCTTCAGATGCAACGGCCTTGTGTGAGGGAAAAACCGACTCCACGCCTGTCACAAAGTGCTCGCCTCAGCATGTCTATTGCAACATGCTAGCACTGGCTGCCATGTCATGCTTCGTAATTGGATTGAAGAGAGAATTAACAGCATTCCGTGGTCAAAAGGTGACTCAAAGCTAAAAACAGCAGTGGCCGCGGGCAGCAGCCCAGCATTCTTTTCACCTTTGGCACGCAAAAAAAATCCACATCAACATTATTTTTGCCGAATATTAGATCATTTTAATCTTTCTATATCTTGAGTTGTGATCTGAACATCTGCCTTGGAGGGGAAGACTTTTCAAGTCTGTCTAATTCTTCTCTCAAGTGTTCTTTTCATTTCTTTTAAAATATCATTCAATTTTGTTTTTTTTATTTCCTCTTTTTCATGTTTCCATGTAAACATCTATGGCACTACTAAGGAAAAATCTATACGGTCATGCTAATTAACCTTTTAAAAGAAAGAGAAAGAGAGAGAGAGAGAGAGAGAATGACAGCAGCAATGCAAACTACTTCTCATCCACCCACAAAAACAAACACAAACACACGCATATCAGGACCCAGTCCTCTCTCTCAATCTCTCTCACAGACACAGACACACACACACACACACACACATTCATACAGGCCCTGAAGATTATCAAGTTCGTATCTCCCCTGGCCCCAGCCTCATTAACTCATTAACTGAAGTCTCAACATTGACAAGGAAAATAGGTTGCTGGTAAATTTCCCAAAAGACGTCATCGTGAAAACCTACAACCTTCCAGTGTAACCTTCACCAGAACACGGATTCTCACTGAACATCTACAGTGAGGTTTCTGTGGTGCGACTACCTACAGGCCCATTACCGGAGGCCCACACAGGAAGAGAACAAGACCGTGTTATAACTGCCTGCTGGGGCCCCAGACTCACCTCCACTCAGAGCGGGCTCTACTTTCACAGACGCCTCTATAGGCTCCACTGCCTACTCTTCGCTTGGCCCTTTCTGTATTACCCCGTCTCCTTTCCTCTACCCAGCTCTTGTTTCTCCATGACATAGCCAGAGGGGGAAACATGACTCCACAGCTCAGTCAGACCAAGCCCTGACCAGCCCCGTGCAGCCGGTCTGGGGCCTCTTGCCTCCAGCCCTCCCTTCTTGCCACTGGGGCCTGTGCAAATTATGTTGCGTGCACACAAGTCGGGCACAAACACAGTCAGCTGCTCGGCACAACTGAGTGTCTATCAACTGAAAGTCAGAAGCAAAAACAGACACACAGAGGAGAGACGGACAGGCCCGAGCCAAAACCCGAACTCCAACTCCTCTCTTCGTCACGTTCACCATGGCAAAATGGCCTGTCTCCATTTAGCAGTAAGTCAGTCGATAAAAGTGTCATGAAGTCTGCTTAACCGTGACAGAAACTTTGGTTTCACTGCTTTTGAAGTTGTGAAAAACTGAGTTTCATAATTGCACAACAGGAGAATGCCACATAAAAACCCTGTGCTTACATAGCAACAAGAATAGAAGTCTCCCTAATCGAGATCTCCCACAACAGCCTGTAGCATGGCCCTGTCTCACCACACACACAGGGCATCTCTCACTTCCACCCAACATGATGACCACATAGTTACGCAAGTGCATCTTTTTTCTGTCCACAATGAAAGACAGCAGGAAGAGACCACTTTAATCACAAGGTGGTGTCTGAAAGTTGGTGAGCCTTAGATAACTCGTGTTTGTCAAGTCAAGTTTATGGACAATTCCTTCAGGCTGCAGCGCTTGTTTTAATAAAAAGAAAAACCAAGACTCATCAGTTACTCTAACCATTTGGATGTGATGGAGTGTTTTATTGATCACAGCAGCTTGAAATGGCACATCGCAGTGGCATTTCTCACAAACTACAACCCATTTGTCGGTAATATGAATCACAATTCTTCCAGCGCTCTAAGTTTTCTTTTCTTCCATAAAAGTAATTATCAGTGCCGCTTACGAGCGCTGGTGTGACCCGACAAGCCAATCAACATCTTTAGTATGCTGAAAAGAGAGCAGAGGAGCACTTGAAATGTGTGTTTGTGGCTTTTAATACTCCATTGTTCTTTAGTGCTTCACAATAATTACTTCCAGTGGTAGTACAAACGTTGTGCTTTTTTACTGCAGCTGACATTCTTTCAGCAACAGAATGTGAGACAAATATAAGCCTCAAAACTCTCATGTAGATGTCAGTTTAACTCACAGTACATTCAATTTGTTATTTTTGCATGAATATGAAATAAATAATAAGCACCAAATGAATTCTAAGCTTCAAGGATGAGCATCCCTGTACTGTATGCTATCATGTGGGCGAAAGCTGATCAGTGGTGCACATTATGGGAGAAAACACTGTCTGGGCAGCTGCTGGATATTGACATACATTAATGGCTGCTGGACTCATCTGGCGTGTTTGTTTTGATCCTTGGTTTGCTGACCATAGCAGTGGCTCTGAAAAAAATAATTTTACGCAAGTCGGAGCCCAAATTTGCACGCCACCTCCCATTTTTTGCAATTTCTCCTGCGCATACTGGACAAAGCTGCGAGGTCTTGTGAGTGAGTTTGTTTACTCTGCGTTAAAAACAGGAAGATCCTACTTCTGATATTGGGTGATACAAATAAATTTGACTTCACTTTCAATAGTTGGAGTCTTCTTTGCTGATATGTTTTCCAAGGACTGAGCCTCCCTCTAGGAGTAATGAACAGACAGGGCCTGCAGGACAAGTTCACATGACGAGTCAGAAGCCTTAGACACCGACTAAGGGACAACATGAATGAACACGAAGCGAAGAAATTACTTAGTATTCATGAATAACTGCCAACAAGGCCAACTGTGGAGACTTATGAAGTCAAAATCCAAAGTATCCACTCCCCTGCGACTGTGAGAAACACCCATCAGAAACACACACCTACCCCACCAGGTTTTGGGTGACATTATTGCGCCCATGCCTCTGACCAACCGGTACCTGCAGCGTGGCACAACAGATGGTTTGTTCAGGTAACCTGGTCAGAACGGGGAGGATTTTCACTCACAATATGGCAAACGGGTTGGATGGAAAGCTAGCACGGAACAATGAGTCACAACCAAGCGGTGGATTTCACAGTCAGGCTGTGCATTCCTGGCCCGACAAAGGAATCCTGTACACAGCACCCACACTAATACACTCAACACTGAACAGCGACTATGGCAGCCTGGCCGAGGTCGTCTGTTTGTGTTCTCGGGCTTGAAAAAGACCACAGGCAAACTGAACAGACACGTGAAGTACAGGACTCACAAAGCACCGGGCAGCTTAGCTGGTAGTTAAAAACAGAATGTGGTTACAATATTCTGGCTAACCTGAACACAGGAGCCGCCAGTGCCATTACACCAACAAACAGACTTAGCCCACTTGAAAGAGAGCATTAAACCAGGTTATTTTTGTTTCCTTTGCCGGTAAATGTTACACTTCTTTAATGCCTCTGATACAAACACTATCAGTCACTGTAAAAAACAAACAAACTCTTGATCGTCAGTTTGACTGTTAATAAAAAAAAACATGATCCAGGGCGTGTTGGAATCAGGCTCAGGGTTTATTTGAATATGCCGGGAGACGTTATATATAAAAAGGCTTCATTGGATGAATAATCACATTAAGGGGCCAATCTGAACTCTGATTTGAGCAGGCAACAATTATCTCTTCAGTTTGCCATGTCTAACAATGGTTATCACATCGCGGTTGGGTTTGAATCAAATCAACGTCAGTCTGTGTTCAACAACAGCATGTTTATCACAGGGAAGATGTGCAGCTTAAAAATGGACATAAAATGGAGTAACTTCAATATTCAGATCCCAAACAGTGCAGCCAGTGATTAACAAGTCATGTTTTAGAGGTCTGGGAATCATGAGAAGGCTTCAAGCAAGTGTAAATAGAAATGAGAAGTAAAGAAAAGAAGTAGTAGTACACTTTTTACAAGGAGGTTTAACTTGTTGGGGACACTGGAAGCCGCCTGTGCTTTGTGAGTAAAACAAAAATTCATAAACAGGAACAAGAGAACCGTAGATCTATCACAACTTCATCCCCATGGGAGGAAGTAGAAAATAGATAGCACGTACGTATAGAAAATAACATAGCGGGGCTGATCTCTCGGTTACAAAAATCACTGTTAGCGATGGTTGTGGGTTGGATGTTTTGAGTAAATCTAAAGAAACAGACAAAGTGTTGTTGATTAGCCTTAATGAGCACAAAGGAATGATTGAGATTTGATCTGAATAACGCTGGAGGCGGTTATGCTAACAACCTTTTGTTCCACATTTAGAACAAAAGTAACTCTAAACAGCACCACAGTGGACGTGTATTCTTATTTAAAATAAGTCTGAGTCAAGGACTTTCGATGTTTGCTCTCACAGAAGACAAAATGCGTACAACTACGATAGGGTGGAATCGATTTAAAGTTGAAAAAAAGAAGGAATTTTGCTCAAACGCGGTAAACGAGGACAAAGTGACTTTAGCCTGATAAGGATAACTGATAAAGGAACATTCAGGTGAACCATTCAGATATGAATAAAAAGTAAAAGGTGAGCTAAATAAAGCTTCCGTAGCTCTCTTCAGAACAATAGATGCACTGCTAGCTAACATTAGCCACTCACCTTAAAATACCCCCCTTCGTAGTGTGTGTTCGGGGGTCCGAATATCGCTACTTCCCAGTTGTACATGTCCGACTCGTCCACTAAAGTTATTTTGAAGCCTTCCACGGGTTCGTCCTGGAGACTTTTCATCTCCAGCATTAGTGCTTTTTGTGAACTGGCTACATGATGTCCATGCTGAGCCATATTCCACAACGATCCGTGTAAATATCTCAGCAACCCACAGCTGTGACTGCGAAGAGGACAAAGCTAGCTTGCTGTGAAAACCGATGACCGAGCGCTCTGCTCACGACAACACGTCGCTTCCGGTGTCTGCGATGATAAAGTACGAATTTTTTTAAATCGATACTCAGTTGTGTTTGTTCACAGTTGCTTTCCGTGTTGTTGTGAAGACACCCGGAGCCCCAGTTATCGACTGAGAAGAACACACTGTCATCGCTCCCATAGTTTGTACCACTTCCGGTTAGACTTTTCACAATAAAAGAAGACCTTGAGAATTATTTGACATTTTCATTGCGCAATTTAACCGCTTAAGTTCCGAAGTAACCATGTATCCGTCTTCATAAAATCTACAGATTTGTTTAAAATGTTGGTGAAATTCACAAAGTTTGTGAGGATACCAAATATATTAGGGTGCTTTCTGGAATTCTAGATGAAATAACAGGTAACATGTAAAAACATCAATATCAAGGGAAAACAAATTTTCCATAGTTGGAAAATAAGTGTTACTATGATGGATTTGATTTTTTTTTATCAATCAGATATTATCTAGAAATTAACGTGTTTTAAAATGCATGGACCTTTGAACATGTTGACCATATCATTTAGTTAAGTTTTCTATTTATTTGGAACTTGATTAATTTACCCATTAGGTCTTTTATTTTCTATACATTAATAAAGTGATGGTTTGATGCTGTTTCTCAACATTCTGCATACACTAGATTACGTTGTACTGAGCCGCCTGAATAGGCTTTATTTTGAAAAAGCAAACAGGAAGTTTCTGTCTTGATAGCGATGCTAACTGCTAAGCTGTCTCCCCTTTCAGATATGTTGCTATTAAAGAAACGAGGTCATCTGAGCGACCTTTGCCTTCAGTAAATTAGTTATATATGAAGCATATGTTAAGGGTGGACATGTCATAACACCAACATGTAGATATTTTGTTTTACGTTTAAAAAAATAAAGAGTAACAACCTTAAAAGCACCCCCACTATACACACTGAGAAAGGATATTCTCCATACTGTTTTCATATGTGTGAGTTTATTTATTCACCGTAACACAAAAAGAGACTACAGCAGATTCTTACAGCCTTTATTTTTTTAAATTTGGGTAAACTTTCTTTAAAAGGGAAGGTATATAACGACCTTTGCTTTCCCCTTTAAAACATGATATTACATCTTACAGCTGGAGAACTGAGTATGAGAAATAAAACGACAGGACCTTCATATGAGAGTATATTTCAATGTCACAAGCCAAACTTGGTAAAATAAGTCACTACAACTGAACCAATCAAGAATGAAGTCAGTGGGCTGCCTTTCAGTACACCGCATCCACTGACCTGTTCAGAGCCCCATACTCTGCCTTCCCCAATGTTAAATAATTTAAAACATTCAACCATATCGCTTTTTGTTTATAATTCTCTGACCTTAGAATAGATAAAAATACGATATCATCAAAAATGTAGAGTGAATGAATCAACTTAATATATAAAAAAAAATGATGAAAATGACAATGTGGAATGACGAGTAGGTTTTGCATGTCTGAGCGCATCCAAGGATTCGGGTGGAAATTTAAAAAAAAAAGTGTACATTTTCAATCATGCAATATACAAATTTTAATCAAAAATTATGCACAGGAAAAAAAATGTTCAAATCATGGACAATGTAAGATTAGAGGAATTGTGTTTCTGTTTCATTTATATCAGAGAATTTTCAGAAACAGGGAATATATACGCAACTTATTTTCTATTGACATTCCTGAATTATAGTTGATCAACTCTGTATTCAGACTACTACTGGACAGAAGATCTCATGGAATGGCTGAGTTGACCTTCAGGTCACGGACATCATTATCATAGTCGTTATCTACAATAGCAGACAGATACGAAGGGGGCCTAACCTGTAAATATGAACAAAGAGACGCTACTAAGTCGGTTTTCATCTTGCTACTTCTAAGTTACCTTGTGCTGGATGAGGCAGTGACTCGAGACATGAGTGACACAAACTAAAACATTGAATACATCTCTACGAAAGAGGCCATTCATGTTTATGATGTCAAAAGCACAAAAAAAGTGGCAAGGCAGTTACTGAAGGATGAAGAAACACTGGGGTTTGTCCTGGTGCACGTCAGCTGGGCGTCAGCTACGTTCACAGCTACTGTGATGCAAATGTCAAAAGTGGCACAGGCGCAAAGGTTTTACAAGATCTGACATGAAAGCAGACTAAACTGCATTCTGTCGTTGACAGCCATAATGCTTCTTCACAGTGGAGTCCAACTCGCCTAATACTGTTTGAAAGGGAACATAAAACCCTCATCAGCAACCTGATATGCAGACCAGCTGGTTAAAAAAATGGAGACAGGTGATGGTGTAACTGTGTCTTCCCTTGGCCAGTCGTAGTTTGACTCCAACTAGTTCATAAAAAGGGAGTGAACACTGAAGTTACATGTGCAGCACTATTTACTGTATGCCAGATTATTCGATCACAATCGACTCTGTGGGGGAAAGACTGAAATCTACGGGCCTATAGAAATATAACATCTTCTATACAAATAACTAAGAGGTCCAAACTGAAATCACTGGCTTAACAGCTCCCCATGAGACAGGTTTGCAGAGCCACTTTCATACTAAATGTTTCGTTCAATCACTTCTTGTACCCTTCTTGTTGTCTCATTGTATTTATATCCAGCAATTCTTGGAAGGATTGACATGTTGCATCTAATTTGGGTCAAACTGCAGCTTAGCACAGTTGGAACAGGGTGCAGATGTACTGGGGGAGGGAGATGGGGCTCTACGAAACTCAAGTGCTGGAGTAGGCCAGACTGCAGGGTTGTGCAGGGCTTTCCCGAAGGAAACCTTTGTCTTTTCTACGTCTGATACCTATACAATGTTCTTATTTCTCCTGATGTATACTGGTGCTTCAAGGCACAGAGCATAACCACTGATTTATTTACATATCACCCGTAGTACCACTTGTAGACTCTCAGATAAGGATTCAGTTAAAACTACCACTAGTAGATCTGCTCTGGGCCTTGCAATGTAACATCTCAAAACATTAGTTTACCAGTTTAAATCTATGCCTTTTATGAAGCTTTGGTTTCATCCCTGCACTGTCTGGTCTTCTCCAGGCACCATGTAGGTCAGTGCCGGGTGAGCAGCTTCAAGTCCCCATTTTTCCAGCTACAACCAGTTTGAGAACCAGTCACCTGGTTTCCAGGTGTACACAGGAGAGCATCACACACACACACACACACACACACTGACATTTAGTGAGAGTAAAGTTGGGAGCGAGATGAAGGCGCAGATAGGCTTCAGACAAAAAAAAAAAAAAAAAACACGACAAAAAAAAAAAAACAAAAGAAAACAACAA
>OMNV01008046.1:21549-77147 GCA_900303265.1 Brotula barbata | reverse complement strand
CTCCTCCAGCTGAAAACCACCAAGCAGTGAATGAGTGAGTGACACACACACACACACACTGACATTTAGTGAGAGTAAAGTTGGGAGCGAGATGAAGGCGCAGATAGGCTTCAGACAAAAAAAAAAAAAAGAAACACGACAAATAAAAACAAACCAAAGAAAACTCCAAAAATAAAAACAAATTTCAACCATCAACAGCGAAAGTCCAGTTGTCAATATTACATTACATGACAGTCACAGACTGAAGAGCCAACAGAGTGGAGCGAGAGGTACACAGGAAAGAGCAGAGGATGCAGAGCATCCACAAACAGGAGCTCAGTACAGTCAAAGTTGAGGTGAGGACAGTCGAGGAAAGAGGAGTTAAGTAAAAATGAAAGTGCATTGCAGAGAAGACGTAGCATGTACAAATGGGAGTCAGGAAGTGGCCACAGAGCTCAGAGTGCAAAGGCAGAACATCAGAGTGTGGGACACCGCAACAGAGAGGAAATGGAAAGAAATCTTGAAAACTTAAGGACTAATAAATAGGACGATACTGGCAGTGCCAGCCCTGGTGTTTGTAATGTGATTAAGTGTGTTTCAGCAAGGAGGGAGTGGTGGGGAGGTCGGGGCATCCTGGGGCAGTCAGACACAATCAGCACTGAGAGAAGGTCTGCTTGATCTCATCCAGCACATTCCCAAGCAGTGTCGGCTCATCACATTTTGCGTCAATGGACACCGTCTGTGGAGACTGACAGAGAGAGAGAGGTTAACAATCAGTGTAGACCCTTCAATCAAACGGTGATTGGAAGGGGGGGGTGGGTTCTGTGGCCCACTCACAGTTTTGACCAGGAGACAGACGTGGTGACCCTGGATAGACCTGCTGTACATGGAGGCACAGGAGTCGATCCTCTCCACAACTAATCAATGGAGACAAAAACACAAATACATTTTTGCTTTTAGAAGTAAACAGCACAGTTTTTTTCATGTGTACGCCTGATGGAATCTGGTACAACAGGTTGCGACTGACTCTCGAAAGAAAAGTACAAAAGTGACTTTTTGAATCCTTTTCTATGATTTCTTTTAATCCATGGCACTGAATGTGAACAGCCAATACATCTAGTGCCTTAACCTCGTAGGACACATGCACTGTGTGTCACTTTTGGTATTCTCTACATTTCCTGATGTAGTGTATGTGTACCAGAGAAGTGGTGGTGGAAGCAGATCCTGGCCAGGAGGTGGTGAAAGGGCATGTTGAGTCCCTCCAATCTGACAGAGCTGCACTTCAGATCTCCCGATTCCAGCAGCTTTGCAAAAGCATCACTACCCCAAGCAAAACACAAAAACAAATCAGTTTCTACACAAGACAAGGTACCTACGTCTTGGACTGGACCCTCTAAGTGCCATTAAACAGAATTTAAGACAGACTGACACGAAATTCTCTGATTCCACTGATGGATTGTTGGGAATAAAACACTACAGCCTCTAGGTGCTGCAAGTGGACATTCATAGATGTTCACTCTTATTATCACAATTCTATAAAAACAATGTCTTAAATAACGTTAAGACATTTACTAAACATTAAGATGTCTTTTTGAATGCCATAGTGGAAATTAAGAAAATTCAGACACAAACCTATAGCAAGGAGTAGTGATTAGGTAGGAGGTGCAGGTAAAGTGCAGTTTGAAGTCCAGTTTCTCATGAGTGGAGGATTCTTCATTCTGCAGGAAAATAAAAACAAATCAATCTGTAATAATCAATGAAGTGGCACTTGATTAAATCTATTTCAGTCTGCTGACCTCTATAAGGCTCCAAGTGGAGATGCACCAAACATTGAAGCTTTATCAGTTTGCTACCCTGCTGCCTCGAAGACAAGCAAGACTTTTTACCACGAAAAAGTGAGACTGGGCGATACACTTTGTGTGTAAATGGCTTAAGAGTAAGGAATTACAGCAACGACACAACTTAATAATTAAATCTATTAAACACATTCAGCCACACACACAAATGTTTCATTACACTCTAGTCTTACCCCTTGCAAAACTACACATCACACGAAATTTGTCCAAAGTCTAAATTTTTTTTACGTTTGTGTCATAATGATTCCATCTACCCAAGCTGAATATCGGGTGAAAAAGGACATCGAAAAAGAACCTGTTAATCAAAACTCAAAGCTACATTTCTTTTTGGAAGAGAAACTTACCACCGATTCTCCTGTGAGAACACCTCAATTTAGTTTGCAGTGTTTTAAGTTGCGTGTGTGTATTCTGACTGACCTTGACTATGAAGGTGAGTGTTCCTTTCAGTTTTTGTGGCATTACGATGCTCTGCACGGTGAAGACAAAGCGCGCCTCATTCGACACCCCTGCGGTACAAGAGGGAAGCTCAGATTGAATAATCAAGACATAATCAACATAACTTTCAGCTACCAGTTAAAAAATTAGGACTCATTAGATATTTTGTGGACAATAAAACTAAAAGATAAAAAATGTTTACCTTTGTTCTTATTCAGATACAAACCATTTGAGAACAGTACAGTTGAGTACTGACACCAAAAGTCCTTAGCTGACAGCATGCACATTGTTGGAAATCAATATTTGATACTGACTATAGTCTGACATAACAACTGACCAGGGGGTAGCTGGAAGGGCACGGTGAGGCCATCATGTGGACCAGCCCCATCAGGCCTCTGCAGCTTGGAGTTGAGAGAGTCCAGAACGTTGAACTCCATGGATTTAAGGGTGCTGTTACATTTGTTTTCAAATATAACAGACACCACCACCTGACTGCCATCCTGCAGGTTACCCTGGATGTCATAAACCTTTGTGGAAGAAAAGCAATTCTATAGTTATCAGTAAGTTAATTCACCTTTACTTTGATTATTGTTTAAAAGAACATTAAAACTGTGTAAACCTGTGGTGTAAAACACCGACCCAAAGCAATAACAGAGAATGGCCCAAAACACAGCAAATCAGTTTAATCACCCCAACACCAAACCACACATCATTGCTTCCAAGAAACAAGTTTGAGGTTTGAACAACTCACAGAGAAACACAATCTCACAAATTGGTACAGCACTGCAAGGTTACAGAAAATAAAATGATTCCCTTTGGCAGTCAGAGTCTGAGACCATTCTGTGAAGAGCAACCAGTGTAGAGCAACACATCTAAGAGTTAAAAAATATCCTGTCCACTGACAGAACAACATCCTGTACCTCATCAGCATCTTCCATCATCTTTAAAGAGAGGGTGAGAAAAGGGAGACATGTGCATTCATTCTTCGGTGGTGTATGTGTTAGTTAATTCAAACACAAATTCCATAAGAATATTATGAAATTGACAGCTGTCAGGCCAGATTTGTGTCATGAGATGAACCGTACACACTTTGAATTGAGTGTGTGTTGTAGTGGAGAAAATTAGTCCAATACCTGAGTCAAAATCTGACATTTTATTGCAGCTGTAGCCATCAATAAACAATCTGTAATCGAACTATAATATATAATCCACTTTCTTGGCAAACAAATGTGAATGAACAGTAAATATCCAAGATTATAATCTGCTTGCGTTGTAAAACTGCCCGTCTGATACCTTGCTAATGCTATGATAAACTGTGGTTACCATTTAATCTGCAAAATGTCTTGAATGCTTACGAACAGTCTGGGATGTTCAGAGTGTTTCCGTGCGTACCCACATGACAAGAACACACTAATTAAGTGAATAAGAAACTGTAAATTGCCTGTAGGCGTGAATGAGCATTTAAATGAGTTTGTATCTTAATGTGTTAGTGCTGGGATAGACATGTGAAACAGAGAGTGTATGCTGCCTCTTGCCAAGTAAATCCCTTGGATACTCAAATTCGTCCTTCACACTGTTGGATAATTGGGCACAAAGAATGGATGTTTGGGTGGAAAATGTAACAAAACAATAGACACCCAAAACGTCCAAAACCGTAAAACAATCCTTTTACAACAATCTGAAGTTTTGTCCATTTTGTATCTAGTGACTTCCCTGGGCAGAGCCCTGTCATAATCCCAATCACTCACCATCTTGATGTAAGCGTTCTCAGCCAGCAGGCAGTAATTGGACATGGGCTGAAATGAGAGAAGAACTCAGGTCAGATCAGGACTTCTCCGTCAATCAGTATGCAAACTGGGAAACTGGAGTCAGCTCCACAGAGCTGATGCATAACAAAGAGGGAGGCAGGCAGAGTGCGAGTGCGTGTATGTACCAGACAGTGAGATTAAACAGTCATTGCTGCCTGGGAGGGCACAGATCAGAATGATAACTAAAGATGTTGTGTTGTCTGAAAGCAGCCAGGCACTTGGTGGCAGATGTCCTGCTTTTCTCTAATAACAATAACAACAGATACATTACACGTTTAAAGGACACCATATAATAATAATTTTTCGACAAGTTGTGAACCGTTTCATGTGAGACAGCATCCACTGAGCCTGAGATATAACAATTCTAGATTTTTCTGTGTTTTAATGCACAACAGAAAACACTGTGCAAAACATTATAGCTTTCGTCAGTGTGGGCAGGCTGGTTAAGGTGAAGGCAGTCTGTGTCAAGTGCTGATGGCAAACACTGACCGGCAGAGGCTCTTCATCCTCTACAGTGCCATTCTGAACAGACTCCTCTCCTCCATCGCTGTGGTGATGATGGTGGTGATGCTTCTTCTTCTTTTTCTTCTCCTTATCCTCCTTCTCCTTTTTCTGCTTTTTCTTTTTGTGCTTGGAGGGCTTCTTATTATTGGAAACACCAAAGGGGGACATGGTACAGATGGAAGAGGGAGAAGATTGTTTCTTAAAATCAGCCAGTCACAGAGTGGGCATAACGGCACGGACAACCTGGCACAGATGCTACACTGACAATAGACGGAATGCCCATTTTAAAAAGAGAGAAAAGAGAGAACATTGACACAGGCTGCTCCCCGATATACTCAGTACACCATATCCTGTTTGGTCACTTTGAACTCGAATTTCTAGAAAATCAGCCACAGTTTCTGCTACATAATTACTGCATCATCTGTGGTGACTCACAGTCTCCTCTGTCTTGGCGTCTTTGGGCTCGTCAGGCTCAGAGTCTGGCGCTGTGCCAGAAGCCGCCTCAGGGAAGGGGGCTGCCTCTGCCTCTGCTACTGTTACTGCTTCCTGTTAATACACACACCACACAAACAAGTATGAGTGTTTAGGAGAGAGCGATCAAAGTAAATAACACATGCCATTGGCCAGTTCCACGTCAACAAAACAGAAGTTAGTGAGTATAGTTAGTTGGTCTTAAATAAGTGTGCAATTAGTTGAAACTTTTCCAGTTTTGTGGTAACTAATATGAAACCTAACGTGACAAACCAGGAATCAGAAGTTAGGAGTGCCACAGGACAGACTACAGCCATGCCAATTGAGCTAAACCACAAGTAAGCCTGCCTTGGAAAGCATACAATGTAGATTTAAATGTTCTTTTTTAGCCATTTTGGGAGCTGTATAGAAAGGCTGCTGTCTGGAAAAAGCCAGCTCTGTTTGTTCTAATTGGCCAGCTGTGTCTGGCCTCAGAGTCTAACCCCGATGGACTTAAAATCACGGATGCTGGCCAAATCCTACATTGTGTCTCATACTTAGTGCCCATGTCTAAACAGCTGTGTAGGCAGGTTAATTCAAAATAATACATTCATAATACAATTAGTTTTATTAGCATTGGAGTAACTTCTACATAACTTTTGGAAGGAACAATAAAAACAACACTACATTTTAGTGTGCTTCAAGAACTCTGGGTTTCTGTTACTGGATTCATCTGAGTACGCATTGATTAGGTTTTAAAAAGCTTACATGTCCGTTTAAAGTAGCAACTAAAAAAAGGCAGATTCATAAAACCCAACAGTAATCACCACAGGTCCAATACCAAGCAGCTACAAAGGTGCGACAACCAATCCAAAAACAGGTGGTGGAAGAAAGTCAAGTTATGGCTTGTCTTTGAGAGGCCATGTTTCTAGGTCAAAAGCACTTTTACTTCTCCACTGACAGCTCACACTATGAGTCAAAATTCCTTGAAATACTAGTCACCTAACAGACCAATTTCTTCTCAACAATAAACCTGCACCACATATCCCAAGAGAAGGCATCAAACCAGCCAAACGAAAAGCTACACTGACGTCTGTTATGAGCTGTACAGTTCAGATCTGTTCATGTTCGGTGAATGTAGTCGTTCATAGCAAAGTGACACCTGTGCTATAACAGCTGTTCAATATGGGCACAAATGTAAAGTTGATGTCTAAAATCCTTCGCTAACATGTCTACATTTGGTTTCCTTAATAATTACTACTGAACATGGTGGGCCTGTAATTTTGACGTACCAGTTCTTTACATAATTCAAGTAAATGTTACATGTTCAATAGATTAGAGAAATGTTTGACAATTTATTTTATTACACTTATCTGTCGTCTGTTGTTCTTTATTATTTTCCTAGTATTTTCCTTTTTACATTTCATTAAAACTGCTGTAAAATGTTACTGAGATCAGGCAGAAATCTCCAAAATACAAATACCTTTGTCCATTATATTTTTAGATATATTATATATTTCAAGATTTTCTAATCATAAAATGTCAAAGACTTGACATTTACAGTTATCAGTGTAGTTACTATGCTAAAAATATCGAATGGAGACAAACACAATTACACATATGATCATGGGAGAAGCTGTCAGAGATAACGTGTGGTCAAACAGTGGCAACAGGAACACCTGACTAGATTCTCGCGAATCTCAGGTGCCCACACCTCACTTATAAGATGAATAGATAGATACTTTACACCGCCGACACAATAACAAACAACAACAATAACCGCTGACATGACACCCAGTGAGCAAAACAAAAGCTGGGGAGGAGAATCACTGGCACTGTGAGACAGATACATGTGCTGTATGTGCACAGACATACACATGCATGCCAGAAAAGAAAAATGTCAGAGAATGAAGGGAAAATGTTATGTGACCTGTGAAATAGAGGAAGTTGTGTCACAAATCTGAGGTGTGGGAGTTGAGGGAAAAAGTTACCCATACTGTGAGGCAGTAGAAGGACAATTTATGGATGAAGTGCCAACATGTGAGGTACACTGATATAAGATAGAGTTGTAAAAAAGAAATGAAGAAAAACAAAATCTATATTTATGTTGGAGAGGTGAGGGAAGGGGAGAGGGGGAGACGCCGACTCAACCTGGGTATTAGAGGGCACTGGAGCATTTGATAGCCACAAATCCAGATCCAAAACCTAGAAGAGCAAGGAAGGGAGAGCAGGGCAAGGAGGTGAGAGGGTGAGGGGCAAACAGGTTCTTTATCTTACTACGGTTCATGAAAAGGGATACAGAGATTACTGTTCTATTTCATGAATAAATCAAGTATTGGCAAGAGACTACGCAGTACTCAGTCAGCTAAATAGAGACTGACACCTGAACACAAGGGCTGATTGAAAGAGAAGCTGGGAAGAAGCAATGGCAGTTAAAGTCCATAAAATGATCAAAGATATATTTGGTCAGATTACCCAGATTCTGATTAACAAGTAGGTCAAATGAAATCTTACATGGAATCTCTGCTATGTCAGAAACTGACTGCTGCATACCTCAGCATTAGTGGATGTGGGCGGTGCTGCCACCTCATTGGTCTCTTCTGATTGGACCACAGGCTCATCTGGCTGAATGCCGAGAAGGTCCTCCCCCTGCTCATGTTTGTGTTTTTTCTTCTTCTTCTTCTCCTCTTTGCTCTTCTGTGAAAACAAGACAATAAATTCAGTTGAGTGCCAGTGAGGTCAAAAAACACAACACTGAGTCATCATTTACCTTAGTCAAACTGTGCCATAAATCCACTTAATGGTTTTAACAAAGAGCCTTCCTGACTTGAACGCTCAAGAGCTTACCTTACTGTCCCTGCCTTTATCTTTCTTCTTCTCCTTCTTTTCTTTGCTGCTCTTCTTCTTGGGCTCTTGTGAGGCTGCACTCTCTGCATCTCCATCTTCTGTCGGGCTTTTCTGCACCTCTGTTGGGCGATGTGACCTGACTGGCAGCTTTTCGCTGTCTGCAAGAGGCCTGGGTACACAAAGTGCAAAGATAAGCCTTCTGAAATCATCTGGATGGGGTCTAATGAGACAACTACAAACCACATGCAGCAGCTGGCTCTCAAACCCCTTTTCTACTCATGTGTGAGGACAGGTAAAGATGGGTTGTCAGGCAGGATGCAGCTATCTACTCTATTCGAGCATATATTCTGCTTTGTGCAGTAGTCTCATTAAGCCATTCCTCCAAGCACAGGAAATTCCCACACCGCTAGAAACTACACTCTTATATTCTTACATACTGAGCTGATTAACAGCCTTCAAGTTTATTTTCTCAAACCAGCAAATCTGTGCTCTGCAGCCCCCTGCTGGCTCTCCTCTATAAACACATAATACTCTCTGATGGCACTTTTAAAATGGACATTTTTTTGGAGTTATGTACCGTCAATGATATCTTCAATACAAATTCAGCAGCAACCATGGACGCACATATCTTTATCTATGGCAAGAAATGTCTATCCATTGCTAAAATGTTGGAGCCAAGACAACTTATGGGGGAAAAAACTGAGGAGGCTGTGAGCAACAGTGAAGGATTAAAATCCTGGGGTGGTTTTCCTGAAAGCATATTGGTACTAAGATGACGATATTCAAGAAAGAACCAATATACTTTTGGAAACCTCATCCAGGAAGATAGGTGGTCAAATATCAAATCCTGAGAATATCAGCAGTGGCAAATTCATAACATAGCATTATTCATGAATCTATTATTGTTTTGACAAAAATCTGTTAAGAGAACTCTTTTTTCCCTTCCACAGTAAGCGCTGAAATATCATAAAAGAATTTGTAAAGAAACATGGTGGAAACTGCTGATATTGTCAAATTGATAAAGGTTTTGACAAAAAAAGCAGGGTAAAATACAAGCTGTGATGTCCGAACTAATCTGAAGGATGGATTTGAGAGTGGTTTATATATCCAGACTAACAGTGATTTCAGAGAAGCAACCATAGATGAGACCAGTCTCAGTAGATATTCAATATTAAAGTCGGGGCAAACACATTTCGATCGGGACATCCCTAGATACCAGACATGCCGGATATTACTCTCCCTCAAAGGCTACAATTTCCTTAGTCAGAGACTTAGAGGTATGAAATACAAAGACAATTGAGATTTCAAAAACAGGAAGCAGGCAGTGGACGCAGATAAGGAAAACAGGGACAGCAATGTCAGAAAAAGATGAAAGACTTCTGTTGTAGAGAAAGAGCTGGAGGGACAGAAAGGTGAGGCAATCCATCTACGGTCAGAGCCCATGTCCTGTGGCTGGGGTGCTACTCACCTGCGCCCAGCCGCTTCCACCAAACTGTCCCAAGTGAGAGGTAGTAAAGGGTGTGTGCAAGCATAGAAAACAGGAGGCAAAAAGCAGGACACCATGAGAAAGAATGAATGAGCATGGAGAGCGACAAAGCAAATCTTTAGAGACACTGGTCAGGATTCTCACAACATAACAATCAGAATATATAAAACTCAGGCTGACATGTAATTTCTCGAAAGCTAAAAAAACTGATATCTCTTATATGATGAGTCCACAGCCTAGATGAACATACAAATTATCACCAAAAATTATGTTTCAGATAGGTCTTTGTTTAAACTAAATACACTTGTGAGATGTGTGAACTCACTTGTCCAGGTCGATATCCAAGGCTTTATGGGGGTCGTTAGGATCTTTGTCATCATCATCACTGGGTAAGGCATTCTGAACAACAACAAACAGCAATATTATTACATTTTAAAACATACAGCTAACCATAATGAGGCAAAGCTGAAGACAGACAGGTAGAATAATGTGCAGCCATGTGATATTAAGCGGAACACAAATTACTTAAGTAATTTATCCATTTCATCATCTGCAGGCTTTAACTGCCACAAAATAAGATGATAGAGAAATCAAACAAAGAAAATAAACCCAGATGGGTGGCATATGGAAGAGCGTCATCAAACCTATTTTATTACCATCCAGCCACACCCATGACCTTGACTTGGATAAGCAGTATAGTTAATGGATGGATGGGTCATGATGTAGTTCGGGTGATACCCAGGCCCCTAAAATACACAGCAGGCATCAGCCCCATTCCCTGTCTGTTAAGTCAGTCCAGACTTTGTACATGACATATCACAAGTTCAAGCTAAATTCCTCACATCTTTGTCTGTGATAGTATAGTAAATGTGTGGTAAATGTTCACAACCTATACAAATTTGGATAAAAAAAAATTGATTCCAGTCACGCTCCAGTCAGTCCACAAAGTCATGATGAGCTTTACACTGCTGATACCTCTGGCATCTCCTCAGTAACGATGTCCACCATGTGCGCAGGGGTGATATCCTCCTCACTCTCCGGGCCCGAATCATGTTTCCTTCCTCGTCCACTGCGCTTTTCTTTCCTCTTCTTCTTTTCCTTCTTTTTCTTCTCTGCTCTCTCCTTCTGCCTACGTTCCTCCTCCAGTTTTACGTACTGGTCAGACATAGGCAGACCTGCGTGAGAGGGAAAAACCCACGTATTATGTTATATATAATTACTGTTTTTAAAAAATAAATATGAAAATTAAAGTTGCATTACTGTGTTCACAAACGCCATGTGACAATGTGTGAAATCTGATTTTTTGCAGTTTTGTTAGGACTCACCCGGGACTTTGAGAGGCACACTGAGGTCAATCTGCACAACTGGGATATGTTCCACTCCAGGGGTGTCCTGATACACCTACATAGAAGAGACACACATATAAATCACAATTTGCACCAAACACATGGGGAGATTTAGGGTGACTGTAAGGACATAGAATGTTGAGGGCATATTAGCAATTGCCTTGAAAGGGCATTATTGCAGTGCTTCCCTGTTTTCATATCTGTTAAAACACTCATAAAACACTTTTTTCAAGTAAAAATTAACACACAAGTCCAAGAGTAAATTTCATTGGTATGACATTTGTCTGAATAAGTTTGTTTGTTAAATAACTGTATTCACTCATGCAAAATGAGTGCTTAGTGGACCAACACACCTTCTGAGAGGATGGAGAGGCCTTGATGTAGAACGGGTTGTTAGCTTGCTCCTGTTTTCTTGCTTCTCTCCTCTAGAAATGGAAAAAAAGACAAAAGACCACGTTCTAAATTCACCAAAGATTTCTACAGAAGAAAAAATGTGTTTTTTTTGTTAATTCATTATAGTTCAATCAAGAAGAATGTACAATGAAAACAAGAGGTGCTTTTGATTGTAAAAGCAAACTTTATATTCATGTGTAGAGACATCATCAGCCAACATACCCTTGCCAGCTCCTTCTCATCCACCTCTGTGTGTCGTGGGCGGGAGTGTTTGGGTTCCTCCCTGGTAAAAATAGCCCTGGGTTTCTCATCCTCAGACTCGCTCTCAGATGGAGGCTCATTGATCCAGGCATCCAAATCAAGTCTGTAGAAACAAACTCAGTTACACACTTCCACCGACAGGCTCCCAAACAGATGTGTGAATCAATGAACTAATGTTTCAAAGATTATTGTTGGTAAAAACGCTCAAACTACAGTTTTATTTCTGCTTTGATATTATTCATCATGAGGGGAAACACCAGTGCAAATTGACTTTATGCGATAATATGGTTTTATTGAAGAGAATGAAAAGGATATGGATTTGAAGCGCATAGTTGTGGATCCTCCTTGGACTCCCACGAATAGTTCAACTCGTCAAAGCTTGATGATAAATGATCATGTGACATATTTTGTGATAATTTGGTGCCAATGCGTGCGCATCATTTCACTGACTAGTCATGCATAAATTGAGCCGTTTCTGAGATAAATTAATTTTGCTGACATTAACACCATCATAATTCTATGCCTGCGGCTCATCCAACTCAATTGGGTTGGATTATGACAAAATGTGGACTTGGGTTAGCACCAACAGGGTTGATAACAGCCCCATCTGACAGACAGGAACGGCAATGGATAAGCAAATTGACACTCCTGGCTTGTGAGTGACATTACAGTGCAAGAGACCAGACTTAAGTTAGACAAAACCGCAAAAGTCTGTTGCTCATATACTGCATTGACTCACCCTTCGGGTATAGGCACTTTTTTCTGTGCCTTGGGGGCCACAGGGTTGAGCTCTCCAGCAAACAGAGCGGTCACTTCTTCAGATACTTCCACGTCCTTCTGCTGCAGCTTCTGAATGTACTTGACCAACTGAAGGATACATGACGCCTGGGGACAAAATGGCAGGTAAAGCAGACATTTAGATAAGCAGCCACAGGTCAAAGCCGGCCACACAAACAGAGGGGTTCCATTCACAAAAGTGGTGCAGAGGTGTGTGGACCGAATCAAATGAATTTACGGGGAAAAAACAGAGATCATTTCATGATGGAAAGTAAACTGAATAAACAACAACTACATATCATAGGCTGACAGATCCCTGACTTGAAGGACATTCAACTCAGACACTGCCCTCGAAGATGACTCTGCGTCTCCATGAACCTAACACACCCACCCCACCCCTTGTGTGCAGTGTTTTCCCGACAGTAGAAGGACAAACATGTCCAGATTGAGAAACAGCTTCATCTTCAGAGCCATCACACCATAGACAATGTCTCACATCAACACCCACTGTACAACTGCAATATATGCTGTAAGTCTTACTCAGGCACCTTCACTTACCTTGCACTTGTCTGCCTACATATTAGCAGGACTAGTTCACATTGTTTGTATTTCATTTAACTGCGTATATCGCTACATAAAGTTTGATATCTTGTTTAAGGTAGAAATTTATTTTGTTGATTATAAGCCTAGTTTAGTGTGTTAACAATGCATCTAAAACACATGGGTAATAAAATAATTTATCTCTTTTATGATGACAATAATGACAAATCTTTTGACTATATGTTCTTTTTCTTATTTCAATTTTCCAGCAAGTGTTAAATAGGCTGTGGACTCATGCGCATTTCAGAAAGATGTCTTACCCTCTCCTGCACCTCCAGGTTGGCGCTTTGGACAAAGAGTGGCAGTCTGTCGATCATCAGCTGGCTGATTTCCTGTGAGTCTGTGTTCCCCTCCTGGCTCTTCAGTACTGTGGCAAACAGCTTGGCTGCATTCTGAACGTATACTGCCTGGATGTGGCCTGGTAGAGTGGCGACTTTAGGGCGCAGCATGGCCTCCAATGTCTGCATCGGGTTGTCCAGGTGTCTAGGAAGGAGATACAAGGAGGATTTAGAAAAACACCTGACTGATATGTATTTCTGATGCACACTGCAAATGGCTAGCAGTGTGCACCAGTGATGAGTTACCTGTAAATTATTTCTGTATCTAAATTTAGCTTACATACCCTAAACACCACAATGTTCCTTACATTGCATTACTACTGGCAACATTTTACATATTTAAAATTCGAAATGGGAGCATGAAAAAGCATCTTCCACATTTTCCTACCATGAGCTCCTATGGAAGTTCTTCAGTGTTCGTTTCTACTGAATCATAAAATTCAATTTTTCTATTATTCAATGAGTCAATGGATGAGCTTTTCTGTACAGGTTTAAGAATATGGATATTCCATATTCTTGTAGACTGTCAATGATCTTTGCTGACACAGCTGACCAACATGTGCTTGACAATAAGACGGGAAACACAAAAGTGTCTGAACAACACAGTGAATCAATTCCCTGTGAATTCATCGTGACAAACATCTGTGGCCTCAGGGTATCTTGTTATCCTTATACCCCCTCAGGAAATTTTTACTGCAAGTTAGCCCATCTTTAGCTGCAGTTGTGCACAGGGCGGGAAATAACGTTGTGAGTGAAAAGAAGGATATTGTTTTTTGAATGCAAGTGTGTTTGGTATAACAGCATTTGAGTGCATCCTAGAGTAAGAAATCAACATACTCTGAGAACTCGCCACAGATCCAGGCTGCGGCGTAAAGCACTTCACAGATTCCATTTCTCTGCATGTTGCCAGTTAACAGGTGGGCGTTGTCCAGCAGAGTCGCCATCTGGGCAACTGCAAAGACTCGGATGGCTTTGACCCGAATAGCAACGTCCAGCATTTGAGAGGCTATGAGGTGGCCGTGCCGCGTGCCCTCTAATCGGGTCAGCTCCACCAGAATACTGATGTACCTGTCACAGAGATATAGGAGGGGTTGGATATCATGGCATGGAAAACAATACCAAAATTAACAAAACCTGGCAAAATCAAACTTGTGGAAATTTGTATGGCACAAATCCTGATATGACATCAGTCAAGTCTATGTCCAAGTTCGAACGGAAACAAATGTTTGTTAAAAACACAAGGTGACTTGAAATAACTGGAAGACTCACCATTCAAAGTTGGTGATGTACAGGTAGTTGCTCTGGCTACAGATGTCGATGATCTTGGTGAGCAGTTCGTCTCTGTAGGTGGTGCCTTCTGCTTTGTCTACGTGGAGCATTAGCTTTTTTACTATCTCCATTAAGTTCTTTTTAGATACCTGAGTCCACAGAGACAAGGATTTTGTTTTCAGAAGCAGAAAACGGCTGACATGGCTCACAATATTAAAGCAAAAGGTTGTTAGCTTTAAAAAATAATCACAGGATTTTATGGAAAACAGAGAAATTATTTTATATAAACACAGTAATTCATATTATTCAAGTAAAGTGACATGAGACAATGTTCATTCTAAGCAACAATACAGACATCCGCTTGGTAGTTTCCTGCCCTGCTTAAAACAGATTATTTGCTCGCAACACAAGTCAAATACTGAACTGATGCAAGTCATTTAAAGTGGACAATAAGTGTAGCTACGGAAAAGAAAAAATCCATACCATGCCGTAGAGAAGATCCAATGCCCTCAGGCGAATGGACTCATCTTTGTCATCCAGACACTGCAGGATCAGGTCTTTATGGGACTGCACCGACTTGGGGTGGGTCTTCAGGATCTTTGACATGGCCAGCAGACCTAAGTACTTCACTAAACACGCGCGCACACACACACACATACACAGCAATTTGTTTTCTGATCTGATTTGAGGTTAAATCCCTACTGTCTTCACAAGATCAGTGCCATTTCACCATGCAGGCTTTTTGTACAAAATATACCCACATCATAAATTCTAAATTCAAAGAAAATCAAGTGACTGCAATTATTCTTCAATTATTCTCAGACTCTCAGATGACAAAGAACTACTCTCCACTGCATTTTGTAAAGGTTAATTTACATACATATATCTAGTGATCATAAATTAAGTATATTTTCTAAATATGTACAAAATACTGCTATCTTAATCATACACTTCGTATTCACAAATAATTTGTGTTTAAACATAAACTAAAAGCCATTGAGGAAAGGAACATATAACACAGAACAATGGAAAGGACACACAACATATACACATGGGACAACACACACATGCTGGACATGGAAGTTTTGTTTGTCTTTATCACCCATATGTGTCCTTGGGAGCTTTTACTTGCTCACAAGAAAATATTTCTAAAATCTGCTGATTCATTGCAACCTGTCCATCGTTTACTCTGCAGAGACAAATGCCTCTTGAGCTCCTGGATCAATAGCTGTGAACGTGTGTGTGTGTGTGTGTGTGTGTGGTGATGACCATGGAGTGAGGTGTGGCTGGTCAATGCAGTGACCAAGGACAAACCGCTGACTGTGAATCTACCTCTCCTTGTGGAACAGTGAGCGCTCTGTGGACCTTCGTATTCTCAAGGATAGAGAAACAGACTTGTAGGTTTTTACTTGTCGCCATCCGTCGTGAAAGGCAATAGGTAGGAAAGAAAATGACTCCCATCTGTAACCACTGAAGTTAGTATAATGCACATGGGCCCATGTGTAACTCAGCGTAGGGTGAAGCTTCTAAAGGTTAATGTGTAAATGCATAAATGTAGAATACAACCAAATACCACGTTAAGAATGCTCCATATTTAAGCCTCTAGGCTATTGTCAGTACAAAAATAGACTGATCAATTTTGTAATTACACTGCAGTGAATCTACAGCAGTGATTCATTGGTAATTGGTATAATTTCCCAGTTTTATTTGTTATACAACAATAAGTTAATACAAAAGCAAGATTAAGACTGATGAATAAATATGTAAAATTCCTGTATACCTGGTGAATTTTGCTTTGTCAATCAATTAGGGAATTCATCATGGCCTATGATCGACCACAAAATTCTTGAGTTGACATATTCTTTCACCACCAATATTTTTAGACGAACTAAGCCTAAAGCAAAACCTCACCTTCCAGCAGGATTTGCACAGAACAGATAAACGAAACACCTCTACTGCTATCCTCACACCAAAGGTGCAAGAGTCTAAAAACTACACAAACCACAATCTATGAGGCCCCAGACAACTCGAATGATTAAATCAACCTCAGCTCCAACTGGACAAATTATCATTGAATCAGTAAGCATCTTCAGAAAACTACATTTATATTTTATAATAAACATGCAATTTTTTTCCCCTAGGAAAAGATCTGGGAAAAATCCATGTTTACTCTAACTGGTAATACACTATCTGAAGTAGATACATAACACACTTCTCAAATTAATGCTTGAAAATGCAGTAACTCTCAAAGTACTCCAGTAAATGTGATTACTAAAGTCAGGATTGGCTAAGAGCCAACTCTGACTATCAACTTGTGAAGTGTAAAGGCTTTAATGTGTACCTACAGTGACAACATATAGCAATATTGTATAAAATCCTGCAAATTTACCTGTGATATGTACATAAAACTACCTTTCTCAATCTGGTTCTGTGAGTGGCAGTGTTTATATAGCACCAATAGTGTGGTATGAGTGGCCAAACAAGGGTGGACTGCTCATTTAATTTCCCTTGTCATAAACAGCCTTTGTGTGCGATGAGGTAGCAATGACTTAAGAACAATGATATTCCTGACGGATGCTCTAATTGAGAGTCAGAAGGTAATAACGTTCGAGTTATCCAGAGTCAGGGGGTCTACGTTATAGTCTTCTAAATGGGTGGACTGTTCTTTAGGCAGAAACACACAGACAATGAGAAAATGACACACTGCAGGCATTGACAGAGGGCTCACAGTTCTGGTCCGAGTCTTCTATCAGGATACGCAGTTTCTGCACACAGAGCTAAAAGGGAAAAAGAGAGAGAGAGAGAAAGAAAAAGACAGAGAGAGATCACTGTAAACCTTTCCACACCAGTTTCCAGTCTTGTCATATAGACATACTTCAAAGAACACAAATGACACAGATGAAATGTTGGAATATGAGCCCTCTATTTGAAGGAGCAAATTGCATTTCCATGCTTTAATCACAATCACAAGGATAGCCTGTCTGCTACTCTAATAAAAATGCATTCAGACAGACAGGCTTGGAAACGGGAAGAATCCGGTGACGGCATGCATTGAGATTCAACTGGAGTGGAAAGTTTTATAATCAACCAGTCTACCTACAGGAATGTGCGGACAGAGGAGTGGTCCTTCGAGGCTTACCTGAATACTAGCACTGTGGTTAGGCATCCCGGAGGACAAGGAAATCAACACTGCAATGTGGGACAAAGAAACATTTAGATCCTACACTAAAACAGGTTTAAAAATCAAAGATTCAGCACGTGCATTTAATTAAAGTCTGAATTTAAGAGGAGATTGCAATTCAGCTCTGATATGAATTGGGTTCCAGCTGGATTTTAAATTGAACAGTATATCAGTGACACATTGAACTGACACATTAAAAATGACATATACTGTAGATGCCCATAGTTTGTTTGGTGGACAAATTAATAGTTTAACTGTTAATACAGCATACACACACCACGCTCAATGTGCTAGCTATACTGTCGGCAGAATTGTAGCACTGACCTGCAATCACTGTGTTGACACATTCATACAGCAGAGACATGGCAGAGGTGCTGTGAGGAAAACAAGGTAAGAAGGGGGAATTGGAAAGTACATTAATATCGATTTGCCCATCAGATCGAATTACTTCCACTATATGTGTCAAGAAATACAATTAAGGGACTATGGCCATCTCACCTGTGGATTAGGTTTGTCAAGGGTTCAATAAGTTTCTTCCCCAAACGTGGCTCTAGAGGTGTGAGCGCACCAAACTGTAAGACATGCAGAGTGCTGTGACATAGTGCCTCTCACAAAAGAGAGAGGAGGAAAATACACTTTGAGGAAAAAGACGAGGGAGAAAAACAAGGGCTTATGGTTACATTTTCTTTTTCAAATATAGTCTTGAAACTTGAGGCACACATACAATCCCAACCACGGTTCCTCACGTTTTAAAATTAAATGCTAGGAGGAAGCTGGCTAAGAACAAAGTTAAACACCGATTTAAATGTTTTAGTTTAGTTTGCTCATTTAATAAAGGCATACAAAAATCACACACACAAAAACAAGTGGGCAAGACCATCACACACGCACACACACACGTCTTCCTGTTGACTCACCAGCTTGATTATCTTAATAAGAACCCAATTGTTAGTTGAGGAGGTCATAAGCTTGAAAAAGAGCGGTGCCAGAGACAGGTAGTTCTTTGGATTCCTTCGGGCTAACTCGCAGATAACATTCACCGCTGCCGACTGAACGCCTTAAGACAAGAAAAAAAAAAAACGGAAAGGTACAATGATGACTAAAGCAGGCCTTTCCAATAGAACAAAGTCATTTTAATTAAACAAGACTTCAGTGATCACAGTGGGAAGCTCACAAATTAAACAGCAGTAGCTATAAAATTATATTGCAAGATGCAAACATAATAAGGCAGCCTCTATTGATTCCAATAATCCTATCATAACTGCTAAATATTTCAAGACTTTAAAAATTCTGCACATTACATCATGGTTGAAATTTTATGTTCATTAAAAAGTGAAAACAGCTTTTATAACACAAGCAGCTTTTAAAAACCTCAGTGACTCAGTGATGTCAAGTATAAGTAGGATAGCACGGGCACGTTGCTGGAGGGCTCTATGGAGGCAGATAGATTTCTTCTGAGGTGTTTTTGTCTATGCAGCACAAATTGTCCAGTGGGATGCTGAACGCTGCCAGACGGGCTGGGCAGTATCCCAAATGAGCCTTCCCTAATCTGATATTCTGAGGTACTAAATAATTAATCAGGTTCAGGTGACAGAGAGCGTCTTTCCCCTGGAATGCCATTGGAGTCCATGATTTAAATACCTCACAATAGAAAAAGCACATCTGGAAACAAGACAAAATGAGCCTCTCTGATCACTTAATTTTGATAGCGGACCATGACAGAATGGATGCGGTGTCCTTCCTCATACCTGGGTCTGGGTCCTCCAGTTTCTCCTTGAGTCTGGGGAATGCAGGACGCAGGGACTCTGGGTATTTCAGGAAAACCTTGTACATGATCAAGACTGCTTTTTTTCTGATGTAAGGTTTCGTGTGGGACATCTAGGGGGGATTTTTTTAAAAACAGCAGAGATGGCACGTTATGTTAAAACATGCGTATGGCTGTTTCAGAAAAACAGTAAAACAGAGACAGAATGATTCAGCGAGGCAAAAAACAAGAGGATCCTTAACTCACTAATGTCATGATGTCATTGGCCAAGTCACGAGCCAGGTCAGGGGTCACAAAACAAGAGAGGCCAGTGAGGGCAACGCCTGTGTCATACTGGTTAGGGCTGCTGAGATCCTGGGGGAGGAATTTACGGAGATGTATTTTGGAGATTTAAAATTCAGACATTCACAGGCACAGAATAGGTAGAGATAGACCACTGACCTTTCGGATCTGATTAGTTGTCAGCATGATGACATCAGTGCTCTCGTGAAAGCACTGTGAAGCAGCCAGGTAGCCAATTCTCTGCAAGAACAACAGCAAGGTATATTTACATATGACTCTGTACATTTCAGAGCAATGGCACTATTTGTTTGTGTAAAACTATAGCAATTCCACAGATGTTTATAAGCTTTGCTGCACATATTTGACAGCAGAAATAGTCTAATTTTAATACAAACTGTCGTTCATCTGTAATTTCAATCGTATTTACACTACGACCGACATTTTCATGACTTCACTGTTTTTCGTACCTTATATGTGAACTTGGAGGAGCTCATGACTTCAACGATGTTGAAAGCGGCCCAGCTAACATCATAGCCGAGCATCTGAAGCTGTAAAGACACAGGGGGTGAGACAGAGAGTGTGAAGGAGAGAAGAGAGAGGTAAATAAGAGGGGATGTGGGAGCTGTCCCAATGGAACAGGGGAGATTAAATGAAGTGACCTGTGGGCTTTCAAACTGAGCACAGATGCCATCTGCAACAAGACATCTGAGCCTGAATGTAGGTCTCGGTTATAAATAGGAAGAGTGCTTTCATATAACAAAAATTAAAATGATATAGCCACGAGGGTGAAAATGCATTTATTTTCTGTTTTAAAGTTCAATTCCAAACCAAACAGAATTGTTATCCGTATTATTTTGTTAATATAGGGCACGATGTTCAGCCAATTGATCTTAGAGTGTTAAATGGAACAAGACTAACATCCCAGACATGCGTGCCTCATATCACTCAAATGTCCTTGGTATGTACAGATAAGCTAATGCTGAGAGCCAAACAGAGGAAATCTTTCTATATATGAATCAGTGCCCATGAGGTCGAAGAGGCAGGAGTCAGAAATTTATCAGTGGAGGGTGCAGGGAAGCCTTACATAGGTGAGCTTGCACACAGCATTGGCTTTGACAGCGATGTTGTCCTGCTTGAGCTCCTGTTTGATCTCATCAATACACGTGGAGATGTACTTGGCCTAAAGGCAAAGAGAAGGGAAAAAAAGAAACCATTTACATAAAGTGGACACGTATCCATGGTAAACTGACTGTTAAGCATAATTGGTTGTAGCAGAGGCAGAAGCAAATCATTCAGTATGTTTACATGCACTCAATGCTCCCAATGATTTGTGATTTGCTTGATAGAGGGAAAAATGTAATAGAGACACGTGTGCACAGATTCTGGCATTTTCTGGTTCATACACGGTTTGTGACAAATTGCATTATCTAACTACAAGGGCAGTCCGCCCTTTGTGGAAATGCATATGAAGGTGCCACACAACAAGGTGTACATGCTTAATTAATCAATTTACAATGGCATTACCTAGGTCTGTACCCAGAATTGCGACCTTAATTAAGGTGTATTGAAGTTTGAAAAATTGATTGATAAGTATGTGTAAAATTGTTTTGCAGGTGACACCAAGGTCCCAAATAAAATTCTGTGTCAGCACTGTCAAGTCTCAAGTCCTGTAGCATATTTTTGTTTAATCAAATATCAAAAATCTCAAATATTTATGAATGGCAAGTCACGTGAAAAGATGAAATTATTCATTGTCAGGGTAACCAATGCCTGATGTTACTTGTGTCTCTATGCCGCAGAACTGTATTTTCTACCAACTATCGATTAGAAGATACAAGCCGTACCACTGCATTGGGTAACATATTTCTTAATTATGACTCATGTCACAGGATCTTGTCAAGTCATTAAAAAGATCCTGCCTAAATGACTGAAGTCTCACTCAATTCAAAGTTTCAAACAGTGGTAAACTTTCCTCTTCAGGAGGCCTGCGCTACTGTCGAACGTATTTCCGCAAATGATTATTTCCAGTAGCCTCGGTGAGTTTTCTGTACGCTAGTATAATACAAAACATGATGCAATATTTCCCTGAACTAGTGAGAGCAGATAAAGCAGTGTTTTATTAAATAATGGGAGACAAGCACGTCACAGAGACCAATCAGTCCACCATTGTTGATAGGGGCGACCTTTGCAAACCAAACACATATGGTGGTGTGGAGCGTGAGTGTGTGTGTGTGTGTGTGTGTGTGCTGGTCATGTGTGTGTAGTCATGAGACAGCACAGCAACAGGAGGCGGGGGCTACACTCCAAAGAAAATTATATTTGCTGGGCTGGAGGGCAGGCAGAGAGGGATATAAAACAAGATCATCAGACACACACAACAATGTTTCACCTCTCCCACAATGAACCACAGAAATAAGAGAAATAGTCACAAGGTCAGCAAAGATGATCTTTCCACCAGCAATGCAAATTTGGCAGAATATAGGCCTTCTGGGCAAGGCAGGAAAAAGTCCAACATTGGCTGATACTAACTTTAACACTTTTACAATTAAAACAGGCCTAAACGCCATATTGCTAGTGTGGGATCCCCTTGAAATTAGAACATCCTCACACCTTTTTTGTCTGATATGCCTTCTGTTCCAAAGAGTGGGAGAGTGAATGAATGTGCCTTGCAAAGACTCAGCAAACGTGAAAAACAAACACTGTATGTGAAACTGTGGGCTGGCCAGGAAAAAGTCAACAAACCCGCAGACACAAAGAGTCATACACACACACACACACACACACCGTATTAATTTTTCAGCAAACTGTTCACTGTTGGCTAGGCAACCACTTCCTTATCTAGACTGGCCAGGTTGGGTTACCTCTCAACGCAAGGCTCAGTCCATGGGCTCAATCAAGAGATCAAGCACGGGTGATCAAGTGCAAAATACCTGGGTGGTCATTTTTATACCCAAAAACAAAAAACAGATGGCATGTAATATGGTGCCAAAATAAATCAAATCTTCAATCTCCTGTGAAGTGACACATTAACAGCAACAATTCAGGGGGGCTGCATCCTCCTCAGTCTTCCTCACCAGTGCTTTTGGAGAACAAACAAGGTCACCTGGGGGTTTATCAAAAATGGGCAGGCTGTCTTGGGATGGAAACGTGGCTGTACTTTATTTTCCTCAAACAGTGCCCCCTATTGGCACCACCACCCAACCCTGATGATGCTGCTAAGCTCACAGATCTCTGACAGGCCTGACATCATCTTCAATCATTCATGTTCTGTTGGAGATGTTTGATTGCTAGTCTTCGTGACCCTTTGATAATAGAAATGACAAACTGCCACTGGTGGTAATCTCCATGTACATGTAGTCAGATTGAAAGCAGACCTGACTGACTCCGGTGCACACTATTATCATAACGAATCGCATTTTTAAGCACAAATAGGATATCCGTAAAATTTCCCTGGCAGACTACAGACTTTTGGAAAACACTGATGACTTTGTCCAGGTCTTGAGTCAACATCACACACACACTCGAGTCAGTAGCAGTACCGTGTGATTTGGACTTGTACCAGTTCTCTCTGTTTTATTCCTGTGATAATCTCCTGAGATGCTTCCTCTAACCTAACTGGTATTAAGCTAACTGTCACTATGAACCCAACGAAAAATTATCCTTGCCACCTTAAAATTTGAGTGTCAGTCCACAACGTTTGAATAATCATAAATCCCCCGGTTAACTTAAAGTACATTTATATTCAGAAGAAAACGTTATTTCAAACGTTTGGTGTGGCTAACAGCAGAATGACTGAGCTGATGCTAACGCTAGCAGTCCAGCCTACCTAATGATCATTAACGTAGCTTTAGCTCTTCTCGGGCTAAATGTTAGCTAGTCGCCTGTAACGGTAAAACCACTGTGTTCACTTGCAAAACATCAGCGCACTTGGATGTAAAAATGTCACCTACTGAAACATTTGGAATCGAGTGTTTTTACCTCATCTTCCTTGTGATTCCTAATGCCACGTACTAAATCCTGGAGGTTTTTATCGAACATCCGATCGATGCTCCCTTTGACAATTTTCAAAGCCATGTCTGGCTGAGACTTGTACCGCTTCAGTCCGGGGGGACCGGGCTCTTGGCAGAGGTATCGTGGGTGCTGGCCGACCCGCTAAACTGTCTCTCATCCACCCGGGTACCGTGCGTGCAGGGTCCGCTGCTGTTTACTGATCCCGGGCAGATGAAGCGGAGGCCAGACGGGGCGTCCTGTGCTGTGCAGAGACGCTGGCAATGGATCAGTGGAGGAAATGGCTGACAAAATGGCGTCTAAAGTCAGCTGACTGGAGTATTATGCGAGATTCTCATATGGGAATGAGCGCAATTAAAGGTCTACTCAGAGTCAGAGTACAGGGCTGTTGGAAGACACTAATATTTTGGTAAAACGAATATACTAAACCTGACAAAACGTAATTATATAAACCTGAGCCTGTACTATAAAAACTAAAAACTATACAAAAAGGGCAGCAATGAATCCGTTAATATCAAGTATCACACATCAAGAAATGAGATGGGCTGAAAACCATAACCATGCTGAGATTTTTATTCAAGTCTCAACTAAATGATAGAAATGCTTTATCAATTTACATAGCACTAAAAACACTTGTGTCATAGGCACATGACAGGAAACCAAAGTAGACTGCAGCTACATGGGATGTGAAGTTTCAGCACAATTTGAAAATATGGGCGATTTATGATCAGCACAGAGATATCCCATTTAATAAACAAGTTACAAAAAGCAGATGATAGAAGGAAACAAGATGTCAGTGTGTGTAACGTCACAGCATTCAATATTCCAGGACAAAACCATAGATGCAAATATCTGCTGTCATTAATAAAAAGTAGGTGGACCTCAGTTGGCAAACGGTTTAAATGACGGAAAGGCATGGCTTAATATTTCTGACTGGATTAACTGGATCAAGACCAGATAATAACAAAACCTTAATATAACAGACACACAAATAGTACATAAGCACACTCATAATGCCATACACACAGATTGTAGGCCTTTTTGATATTTTATAGGCTTTTTAGTATAAAAAGTGAAGCCAACTGATGTAGCGCTGCACAAAAATTACATCGCAAAACATAACGGCATGGCTCCAATTTCCAAAATGAGGATCCTTTAAGTTTTGCCTAAATTCCTGTTAGAAGTGCTAAAAACGTTTCACGATATATTTACAGTATGAAAGGCCGGAGTTCATGTGGGAGAAAGACAGCCTGGAGCAGGTGTGTGGGCGGGGATCTGGGATGGACCAAGTGTTGTATAAAAGTAAGTATATTTCAAAAACAAGAGTTTTGTACACTGCCACAAATTACCACATCAATAAAATTTACTGTGACAGATAATGGATCAAACTCTTTCGGCACTGGGGCCTTCTTGTTTGATATTCAAATATAAAATGTCCAATATGTCAACACTGGCAAACAAACACGAAATGCTGGGGGTTGAGCAGTAATATACGTTGAGCCAGGAGTGGGGAATGATGTCAAACGTAGGAGGCCGCCATCTATTTGCACTTGGTCCACTGTGATGGCTGTTAAGATTTTTCAACTTTCTACAATAGGTGGTTCTGTCTCTACAGAAGTGTTGTGGTCTGCTTCCTCATATGTGTTCGTCTCTTGTTCAGCAGGGCTGTCTGGGCTGCGTCTAATTGAGAAAGATAAAAATACACAATCATAAAAACTACTTTGCTTAAACTCACCTGAGCATTCTAGATGGTCATCACCTGGTTCACACAAACACTTCGCAGCTCTACAACTGCTTTCATATCTTGTCAGTTGCACACAATGCGACTGTGCTGACATACATAATGATATTTTGCTTCAAAAGGAGGTGTTTACCTGTTTGGGCTTGAAGCTGTGTGCTCATTAGTTTCGTCCAGGTCCGATGATTTTGGCTTTTCCACCATCTCACTCTCTTCCATTTTCTGTTCTGATTCACCATTCACAGGTGTTGAATCTAGAAGAGAATATTGAGATTTATCTACTCCAAATGTTACCTTACATTCATCTATGTATTATGATGATTATTACATTGACAAAATTCTATACTAATTCAAGTCTGGACAAACTGTTGCAAGCTCTAAAATCTTTTACATGTGTCATCTGTGTTTTGCGTCTCATTATCCTCTGCTTCCTTATTCTCCAATTTGGGCTTTGTTGGCACCTCTGGCTTGCCCACAAAGCGAAGTTTTAACTTATTGTAGACATCAGTCGCCTTTTCCATGACTGCAGTGCTGGCTTTATACCTCCGAATCTATATTAACATAACAAAAACAGGGTACAGTTGAGAATCAAGTTTGAATTTTATAAAATGTCTAGTGAAACGTATATAATAATAATATACATTTTCCATTATATGAACAGTGTGGATTATTCTTTTAATAACTAACAGAGAGATGGCTTGACCAATAAAGACACCTTTTTTAGTGTGGCAATAACTTCAGCGTTCTTATGGAGGATTTGGCTGGTGACAGGCACAGCCTCAAGCTCTGCTAGAGCTTGTAGACACCGATCTATGTCCTGGAAAACACAACATACAAAGCAGTGATTTTATTTACACCAGAAATTTTGAATCAAAAACAGAAAGGAGTGAGGGAACTTCCTCCTTAAAATATAAGGTGCATTTGTCACAACTGAAATCACTTACGGGGTTGTCCACCTTTAGTGCAAATTTAATATCAGTATGGAGTTTCTGTAGTTTTTCTTCTGGTGATGGCTCTGTATTTAGAGATAAAGAAGTAGTCAAAATACTGCATTGAATACCTATGTTACATCCCATTAAACCAAATATCCTCTTTACCTCGCATGTAACAGACAGTTCATGAAAATTGAATTTAAGTGACTATATGGGACACCAACCTTTTTTTTTCTCCACTTTCTTCTCTGGAGGCCTCTCTGGTTTGCGTTTTTCAGGCTTAGACCTAAACAGAATGAACACAGTGATCTGTACAAGTTCTAATGAGGTGAGTATGGCTTGGAGCCATTCCTTTTCCACAGTGGATTTACCTCGGTCTGGACTTTTCTTCTGTCTGCCGGGTTCTCTTCTCTTTAAGCTCCTTCTCCTTTCTATCTTTTCTATCCTTCTCTTTCTTTATTTTTGCCTTCTTCTGACTGTCACTCTTCTTGGATGGTTTCTTGGCCTTTTCACAAGAAAAGCAAAAGTATTTAAATCCTTCCACCCTGACAGGTCAGTGCCAATTAAGGACAGAAATGACTGTCTTTGACAACCTGTGAGAAAAAAAACCTGAAATATCTCTTTAAATGTTGTTCACACATGCTTATGTATGGAAAGTAAAAACTTTCTATCTTGAACTGGCCCCATGTACCTCAGTTGATGGTGGAGAATCAGAGTCGGAGGGTGCAGGGATTGGCGGCGGAGGAGGTTTCTTGGACTTCTTCAGTGGATGATCATCAACACCTTCATCTGAGCTACTACTGCTGTCACTGTCACTCCCCTTTTTACTTTTCTCTTTATCTCTTTTCTTCTTCTCTTCTTCCTCCTTCTCTCTCTCACGTAGTCGGCGTAGCTCCTCTGCCTCCTCCTTTTTCCTACGCTCCTCCAGTTCTCTTCGTCGTTCTTCGTCTCGTTTTTTCCATTCACTTATACGGTCTGGTTCACTGTCACTGTTAAAGAAACAGGGGGACTGTTATGTTACCATGCACTGCACTTTTAATGATTCATTAGTGGTGAATAAGAAAGAAAACAAAGGAATAACAGAGCAGCTCAACCTGTCGCTGTCGGAGGAGGATGAAGTTGCTCTTTTTGCTGGGGCAGGTTTGGGTTTCCGCGCCCGAGGCTTTGGTGGAGGCTTCTCTGTACATGGAGAGAAAAGAAAAGGGACATTTGGATACTGCTTCATACACTTAGTACATTAAAATCACTAAATCCCAAGTGTTCTGCTGAAAGCTGAAATATTAAAAACAATGAGACCCTCACCTTTCTTGCGAGCCTGTGGGCCTTTTCGGGGTGGTGGGTCTGAATCTGTGTCTGACTTGGACCCAGACTGGGATTCTGAACCAGATAGAGCTGGCCGGGGCTTCTCATCTTCTGAATTACTGTCTGCTGCTTTTTTCTCTGACCCTGAGCCAGAGTCTGACTCAGACGAAGCTTTCTGTAACATCCCATTGAAAAGCAGTCATAATTGGAACTAACTGCCAAGAGAGTAAGTACCCTTATGTTTTTATTGTGTATTCATGCAAATTGTTCACCTTTTTCTTCCCTCTACCTCCAGGTTTCCTTCCACCCCGTCCAGATTTTTTCTCTGGAGTAAAGTCCTGTTAGGGACAAAGGTAATTTAGATTCTCTGATTCTAAAGTACAATTATCATATACATTTATAATTTAATTAAACATCCAAAAAATAACCTGGTCACTGTTCTTGCCAGAGTCTGACTCTGAAGGGGTGGGTTCTGATTCAGAGGGGGAGCCACTTTCTTCATCTCGGTCACTTGATGAGCCCCTCGCCCTTTTTGGTGGAGGGGGCCGCTACAAGAAGAAATCAAACCAAAGATAGAGTTGATTGTTTCAGCCTTTTGCTTCCTGTAGCAACACTTTCTTATGAAAAGCATTTAACATTTAAAGATATTTCCAACAGTGATGCTTTCATTTATGTTGCATCACTGCTCTCAAAAGTACTCTGCTGTCTATCATGTCTTTCGATACTTTAACTGTGACAACAAATACCCTCTCAAACTTTTGTTTTCACCACTATAAAGACAAAGCATTCCATCAAATCACCTCTTCAGCAGTGACTTCTTTCCAGTGAAACCACACTGCATGTCTGCATCATTACCTTAACAGGTGGTGGCTTTCTCTTCACTCCTCCACCTCCTTTTCCTTTGTCTTCACTCCCAGAATCAGAATCAACTTCACTTCCAGAGTCTGCTTTCTGAGGCACCGTGGCTTCTTCATCATCATCCTCTTCCTCATCACTACCTCCTCCAGCATTATTGGCTTCACTGTCAGATGAACTGGCTGGCTGCAGACAAATTGTGATAGAGAGATTATTGTAATATCGTTGATGAAATGCACTACAGGCTACAAATTGTTTCACAAAAAAAGGTGTCAACGACCAGAACATGCAGACATATCGTACATCTCTGTTTGAGGTGAATAACCACATATGTTGAACCTATGTAATTGATATTAACTGATGCTTAATAAATCCTCAGTTGCAGGAATGAGAACCATGCATGACAAATTGACTGACACATAACAAAATGTGTGTGTGATAAAGTTAAAAGATTTGCTAAGTATTTAGGAAATCTGACATCAGGATAAACTTACAACAGGTGGGGCACTGTAAGATGCATGTGGATTGTTCTGGATCTCCCATAAACCTTCATTGAATCCCTTCCTTTTGTTGGGCTTTCCATAGCGGTCACTATACTTTTCATAGGCAAAAAGGTCCTTTGGTGCAAGGAATGCACTGCCAAACACACAGTGGGGGAAAAAATAATGAACAATGTAAATAAATAATGACATGGAATCATGACAGTGATTAACTTTGATAGCTTAGAAAAAAAGCAAAACAAGGGATTATTTACGTTTCGGTTCAGGAGGTTGATTTGAGAAAGAGCTAGAAATCAGTACACTGTGCCACCTAGTGAGGCTAGAGAGTACTGCATCTAATCATCTTGCTAAACGGTGTGTGATGTTGAATAAAACACATCAACATATCAATCAAAAACATACTGTTTACTCAACCTGAGTTGGCTTGGTGGTTACATATAATTTGTTAAATACAAGACTGACACGCATGGTAAAACAGTCTCTCAGTTCAGCCTGAATTGTGAGGCAATTTCCTATTTAAACATTTGGACAATATCACTTACTGACATCTATGTTTACAGGGTTCTCTGCTCAGACACATTCTCTGTAACTAATACGATAACACCGCACTCACGTTTCATGTGTCCCAAAGAAGAAAATTGGGATTTTATTAGGAGGTGGTTTCACTGCTCCATCAGCCACATCTTCGATCTGTAGACAGGCAAAGTTTACAATGCAAATTATGTGATGAATACAAATAAGATAAAACTTGCCTGCAGAACTGGGATGCACAAATCATTATACAATGTAGATTTGATGTTGGGTATAGAAAAATAACAAACCTTTAGCTAACATTCTTAGCTGGATTGAATTATGTAAACATATTCTTTACAGCCTGATATTACTACAGAAAAATAGTGTGGTTTAATTGAATACTGGACTGTGTCGTTAGCTCCATTGCTGCATGTCAATTTACAAATTAGGCCAACAGCTTTTCGTGCAAATGATGCTATTCGTACACCGAGGGCCCATGACCCAAAATACAGCCAGTAAGTCCTGCACAACAACAACGTAAGTGCCAGTGTTCCGTGTTGGAACCTGCACAGATACACAGGAGAAGAAGCCCTAACGTCCCGAGCAGATCAGAGCAGAGCAGAGCTGCCCACCCTCCGCCCCTCCGGCTGTTGCTAACGTTACTTCTTACCCGGGCTGGCCAGTGAGGGTATCCCTTCATTTTAGCGAAGACCAGGTCCCCGGGCTGGAAGTTGTGCGGCATTGTCGCGCTCCTCTCAGCAGCCTGGACTTAATGCGTTTACAACTGTAGGGCCCCTCTGTGTCTCACTGCGTTTGCTGTTTTCAGGTCAACAGCAAACCTGGAAACGATGGAGCTAGCTTCGAGCTAATAGCACACTGAGGCTACCGCGAGAAGACACAGATGCGAGAAAATAAGCCCAAAGGCCAAACACTTCCGGGAAGACGGTGTCCTCTGTCTTCAAAATAAAGCAATCTAGGGTGCAATTATTAGATTTTGTTTTTGCAGAGGAGTTTTCATTGTTTTGCCAGAGAGATTTGGGCTGGGTCAGAAACAGTTTGTTGCATGGGCCTATACGGTTCTTTGATACATTGTATGTGATAATGGGCTTTTTAAATAAACTTGTCTTGATATGGCCAATATTCTTTTACCGTCCACAACACCGTTTTCTACTAATTGAGCTGACATATGCGTTAATATATTTATTTTCTAATAAATTCATTGATGTATATTTATAGGACCTTGAATCCATCGGCCAAAGTGCTTAGAAAAATTAAAGATATTGCTGATTTTGTCTTTAATGAGACATGATTTCTGTAACCATGCAAATTTCTTGGTGGACAAACTCTTAAGGAATGGCTGCAGTTGTTAGTAGTTAATAATGGTGATGTCTCGTTCAAAAACATGTAATGCAAAATCCATTCTATTCCATTCAGTCTACTGGCAAACAATCTGAAAAAAAAATACAAATATACTCCTAAACTAACTATAAATATTATACATGAAATGTACAAATGATGGTTACACAAGTTTACTGTACCTGGAAATTGTGTTTTGTGACATCATGTAGAAAAGGCATTAAAAGTTATGTTTTGGTAAAAATCCTTGAATCAACTACAGGATCTATCTATCTATCTATCTATCTATCTATCTATCTATCTATCTATCTATACAGAATTAATGATATTATTATTATTATTTAACTATATATATATATATATATATATATACTTCACTCGTATTACGGATGAGTCAGTGTAATTACGCACAAGTCTTACGCAGGCACACGAGAAGTACGAGTAATTTATCGCGTAATACAACATTAGACGTGGTTAATTGTGGATTTTGAGTTAGTTTGTCTTGGGCTTTTATTCTGCACAGTCGGATGATTTGCGGAGCCAAACCGGAAATATCTTCTTGCAGTGTTTTGAAAGCTTTACCGACCAGGATGAGCCGTCTCTCTCACTTCCACCTGATAGGTCAATGGGAAAGGAAGTCCCTCCTATTTTCCTTTCCCATTGGTCGGGTTTGTCGTCCGTTTTCTGGTCGAACCAATAGTAAATTACAATGTGTAAGGCTGCGTTGACCTCCTCCACACTCACCTCTAAAAAGAAGCCATGTTTCGGGTGCTGGGACGCGTCAGGCGGTTTAACTGCAACCTCCTAAATTTGCAAAAGCACAGCGTCAACTCCAGATTACTCCTCTCGACGTCCACAATGGCTGCTCAGGAGTACAGGATTGAACGGGACACGTTTGGGGAGCTGAAAGTACCAGCTGACAAGTACTACGGTGCCCAGACCGTCAGGTCGACTATGAACTTCAAGATAGGGGGACCATCTGAGAGAATGCCTATCCAAGTGATCAAGGCCTTTGGTACCCTGAAAAAAGCAGCTGCTGAGGTGAACAAGGAGTATGGCCTCAACCCCAAGATAGCAGATGCAATCGTCCAGGCCGCAGATGAGGTTGCAGCAGGTAAACTGGATGATCATTTCCCTTTGGTGGTGTGGCAAACTGGATCTGGAACCCAGACCAACATGAACGTAAATGAGGTAATCAGCAACAGAGCTATCGAGATCCTCGGGGGACAGCTGGGATCCAAGGACCCTGTGCACCCCAATGACCATGTTAATAAAAGTCAGAGCTCAAATGACACCTTCCCCACTGCCATGCATATTGCTGTAGCTACAGAGGTACACCATGTCCTACTGCCCGGCTTGCAGACGCTGCATGAGGCTCTGGCTGCTAAAGCTGACGAGTTCAAAGACATCATCAAGATTGGACGCACACACACTCAGGATGCCGTACCCCTCTCCCTGGGACAAGAGTTCAGTGCGTATGTGCAGCAGGTGAAGTACAGCATTGAGAGAGTGAAGGCTGCCATGCCCAGAGTGTACGAACTGGCAGCAGGTGGCACCGCAGTTGGTACGGGACTCAACACTCGTATTGGCTTTGCTGAGAAAGTAGCTGCTACGGTTGCTTCTCTCACAGGTCTGCCATTTGTGACCGCGCCTAATAAGTTTGAAGCTCTGGCAGCCCATGATGCCTTGGTAGAGTTGAGCGGAGCTTTGAACACAGTGGCTGTCAGCATGATGAAAATTGCCAATGACATCCGCTTCCTCGGATCAGGACCCCGCTCTGGCCTGGGAGAGCTGATATTACCTGAGAATGAGCCGGGAAGCAGCATCATGCCTGGCAAGGTGAATCCCACCCAGTGTGAGGCCATGACCATGGTGGCAGCTCAGGTAATGGGAAACCACGTGGCCGTAACGGTTGGAGGCAGTAATGGACACTTTGAGCTCAACGTATTCAAGCCCATGATGGTCAAGAACGTTCTGAACTCTGCACGGCTGCTCGGAGACGCTTCTGTGTCCTTCACCAATAATTGTGTTGTGGGGATCGAGGCAAACACAGAGAGAATCAACAAGCTGATGAACGAATCGCTCATGTTGGTCACTGCACTCAATCCACACATCGGTTATGACAAAGCTGCCACCATTGCTAAGACAGCCCATAAGAAAGGGTCTACACTGAAAGCCACGGCTGTGGAGCTGGGCTACCTGACTGAGGAGCAGTTTGACCAGTGGGTGATACCAAGTGACATGCTGGGGCCAAAGTGAGCACTAACATGGACCAGTACATAATGCCAAAATACCAGAAAACATATAAATATATCAGTGGTTGAACTTTTTCATCAAATTTGCTCAGATTGTAAATGTCAAATAAAAACCTTTGAGAATCATGCAACCATCTGCAGCCTTTGACTGTATTTTCCACACAGTGACAGTATTTGTGATTTCAACTGGAGGAAACTGGACAAAATAATTCAACTTATGCTGTCCATTGTAAGCATGGGCAAGATGATATTTAATGATTTATTATTTGTTTATCAGGTTTGTTTTAGGATCCGAAGAACTAATAACTGCAGGTATATAAAGGTTCATTTGAAAAGTCCAAACTTGTCTAGTAGTAATTGTATCTGTTACTACCTTTTGAGTTCAAATGTTAACATTGTGCAATTAAAATGATTAAGTAATAAATGGTTAGCGTGTCTTGGTGTGCAATATTGGTGCACTGGGAAATCTGACAAAATATACGTGTATCTCTCTCTCTCTCCCACACACACACACACACACACACACACACACACAGTCATTCCATATCTCTGCTCAGAACAAGTGTGTGGCATAGACAGGGACCAATAGGCAAAGAAAAGGTACAGAGTTTAATCAGTTATAAGTGTTATAGTATAAAGCACAACATACATGCCAACTAAATCTAAAAATGTAAAGATAGCAAAAAGCAAATATATAGCTCAAATTACATTTCAAATATGAGCAACAATTTTGCATGAGTGGTAAAGAAAAAATACACAAGTGAACATTTGCTGCTCCTCTTCATTTGGTCCAGCTGACCTTGGGAATATCGAAATGTTCTGTCAGCGAGTCCAAGTGACGATTGAACTCCTAGTGAAAGAAAAATGTCAGAATAGCATTAACAGCGAATATTTCACTATTCATAAACACCAAAACATTTCTGCTTTAATTTGTATTGTAACAACACATAAAACTGTGTTGCAAACTAAAATATTCATTGAAGACTGCAGTCAGAGTTGAGATATGTGCATGTAAATCTGCATCAATTCCAAAATTGCCTAGACGACCTGAGGACATAAGAAGCTCTTAGGTGAGTTATGTATGCAGGGGCAAGTTTCTCCTAAACAGGAGAGTCTACAGCTGCTGTATCTGTGATTAAGATTTTGAACTCCATGTGCTGTTTCATACAGCAGTATAACTCACAATCATGTAAACAACACTGCCACTCACGCCATCCATCAGCGCAATGTTGATACAAAAGAATGAAACGGCGTTCACATTTCTAATATTGAGTTTCATTTAGAAAGAAAATATTGGTCGTATTGCTTCATCCTGCTCCCTTGTAGACATCATGACCAGCAACTGCTGTAGGTACACTGCCAAGTGTCATCATCTTCCAAATTTTTGCGGTACTCCCACATATTGTTTTGTTTTTAAGGCACATGCAAGAACACCTAGCAACTCTGAACAAAGGGCCCAAACATTTACCTCAACTCTTTGTTTGTGAGTCTTCGATGCTTTCTTCAAAATCCTCTCCATTTGCTGTAGGGAAGAGGGTAGAAAAATTAAAATTTAATTGTAATATTTGCTGCCCGTCTAGGTTAGGGGTGTTGATCAAACAGGTTCATACTAATTTAGAGATACATGGTGGATAAGGTAGACAGCAAACAGCTGCAGGAACAAATCAACAAATTTAATGTTTTTTTCCCAAGTTTTGAATTTAATAAAACATGCACACTGCCTAATGAAACACATAGGTTTTTGTGAGTACAAGTATGGGCTACATGCTGAACCTGACTGCATGTTGCAACTGGAACGGTGTCATTGTGTCAGTTGCAGTATCGTTCTTTCAACAGGCTACAATGCCCAGCCAGTGGCCTAACTGTCAAACTGCTAGAATGCCAAATCTAGTATTTTTACAAGATTGCTTGGACAGGTGGGTTGCGTTACATACCCTCTTCTCTTGCATCTTATCGAAAGCCATTTGTGCAGGAGTCCTTTTGTCAAGATAAGTTTTCTTGGATTGCACCTCCTCATCGTTCTGACTGGTTTGCACCTCCTCATCATCATTCTGACTGGTCAGCACCTGCTGCTCCAGGCGTTGCTTGCTCTCCTTGTCCTTCTTCTTCTTCCTGGAAAGACATTTGGAAGGAACAGTTAGCGGATCCAGACCTTAAAAGCACAGTTATGTCTGGTTTTCAGGAGAGGAGAACCTGAATGGGAACCTAGCTTGAGGTTTCTTCAGCTCGTTGAGAGTCCAGTAGTTTTCTTGCTATTTGTTATTATTGAAGGGATGCAACAATATGACCTTCCATCACTTTGAGAGTTATTTCAACATCTGATTACTGAACTATAATTCAGAATTGCTCACTGTAAATAAGTCACAAACAGCAAAAAACGCTGTTGTGTACGCAACAGAGCATAGTGTGCCTTTCCTTATCTTCGAAGATGGCAGATTTACCATACATGACAACATCGTGTGAATATCATTTGTACTTATTAGAAAATGTGACTTTTTTTACTTTGGGAAGTACTTTAAACTGGTGGGAATTAGGGCGTGATACACAAATTATATTAACGCAGAGTTTCTCAACGTCTGAAAAAAAGAAAGTTGTTTTCTATGTATAATATTCTGTATGTATTCTGTACACATATATTCTTTAATGTATTCATATATTCTAGCAAGGTATAAAGCTACTTTAGGCTGCGTCAGAAACGTGAAAACCTTCCCAGTATATTTTCTATTTCTGCTCTTCTGTCTAAAGAATGAAAATTCTAACAATTATTATACATGTCAACCGATTATCAGTATCCACAGTAGATCTCGAAAACATATCTCAGTAAACAATAAAAATGCGTGTTCGTGCGTTTCAAGTAGTTAGTATTGGCTAATGTTTTCATATTAGCCATTATATCTGTCACTCTTCGTGTTACGGTGCTTCTCCTCTCATGTAACGTTGTTAAATGTTCTGTTTCATCTAATAACTAATTTACTCAATAGTCCACAAATAACGCATTCAATGTTATAAAAGTGGACGTAAGCATATTTTAACGGTGCGACGTTACAGAACAAATACTTCACCTAAGCTAATATGCTACATTAGCTTTCCCTTGGCAGAATCACATTTTCGATATGAAATGATTTATCGACGATTTAAGATTACTCACTTCTTTCCACCTGAAACGACTCCTGTGGATTTCAGTTTCAGGGGAGTTCTGACGACACGGTCGTAAACTGACATTTTCGTAGTAATGGGACAAACGATACGAATATCGAGGTGTCTTGGCTAAATGTTGGGAGAGGTCTTCTTCTCGTTTGTTTGTAATAGGACAAGGCCCGATTGATCGCTGCTGCCACCTGTTGGACAAAGGGAAAACATAGTTGTGGTCAATTGTAGTACATCTTCCCGTCCAGAGGGGCAGTAGAGGCGATCAAATTAGAGATAGGGGAAGAGGAAAACCGAAGCTGTAGTATGAATGTCAAAGCGTCGCATGGTGCCCTGTTTTGTGAAGTAATCTAAACTAAATATGTCAGGGTACAGTTTATTCAGGACAATTGCGTCACTAAAATGTATCACAGCCAATGCCATAGTGACGATCGGCAGGAAGAACGTTTTAAGTCGAATACAAACATGCGGATACGCCAAGAAAGTTGGTGAGTAGAGGACATTGCTTATATCCATTATACAGGCTCTCCGTATCCGCAGCTGCATGGATCCCCATATTCTTGTTTTGTATTAAACATACACCAATCGCGGTATGAAATCGGTGGTTGACTTTAACCTACCAAGAAGTTTGTCTGGTTAAAACTGAACACAACCATTCAAATGCTCCTTTAGGTGTCACTGTATTCTCACGTCTACGCGACAAAATGTGAATGTGAACTAATTTAATGCAAGATTGTGTTGTTAACAAACGTTTAACCCATCCCTATGGCCTCTCCCTTCTTTTTCAGCTGCTAAAGGGAAAGGGAAAGGCATGGTTAAAGAAGAGCTGAAAGGTCCTGAGGTGTGCAAAGACACCGTGAGACTCACATCTCATGCAGTCGGGGTCAACATCTTTAAGCAAGGGGACGACCCTAAACTAAAATCTCCTGATGAATACCCAGAGTGGTAAAGATATTTTTTCCCCTATTTCAGCTGTTGAGTCATTGTTGAGGTACACATAATTCACTACTCTACGAGTCAACTTTTAAATATGAGCCTTTGCTTACCTACATATAGACGTTACCATTGTAGTATTCGTATGTTTTGGCTTTTTTTGACACGTTTGACTGTTTCACCACTGTGTCAAGTTGTTTTTATTATCAGCCCATCCATGTACTGTGTGGTGGTCATTCTTTGAGACACACTGTACAACAATCCAGTACAAATGTACAGTGCAATACATGGAGCAGACATATAACATATACAACACAACACACTGACTGCACAGCAACAGGAGCTCTTTGAGGATGAAGAGTACACCTCCAAGAGGAAGTGTACATGGGGCTTCATTATATAAGCCCAAATGTCCTCCCAAATTACAGAGTTTACATATTTCCAAAATACGACAGGATGCATTCTTGGGAAATCCGTTTAATACAATCCTCAAAACATCCAGAATAAAATGAGTATCTCCATGGTACGCTCAATTATAAAATCTAATTACGTGTGAAAAGGGCCGTCACATCTGAAGTCCGTTAAGTAACCCTGTACTCTTTGGCTTAAAGTATTCTCAATTATTAATTCACCAGTGTTTAAAGGGTTAAACTTTATTGGTTGATTTATTACAGTATATACAAAGGTGAACAAAATGGCATAGACAATACAGTATTTTGTAATCTAATACAACTGTGAACAAAATTCGATGTTATGTTTTGTATAGTAAGGTGCTCATTTCCTTCTTTTTATTTTGTCAAGGTGCTGTAATTAGTACATTTCTGGTTGGCAATGCAGAAAACTTTATGCATCTTCCCTTATTGGACCCTCATCTGCTTTGTCATCAACTCAGGTTGTTTCAGCTGAACCTGGGAGAGCCTAAGAAGCTATATGAGCTGGAATCGGACAGCTGGGAGTACTGGACGCGCCTAAGGAAGGAAAACATTTGGCGACATAATAGATTGCATAAAGGGAAGAAACTGTAGGCCCAGACTTGGCCTTTGTGCTCCATGGACAGAATTACCTCACTTAGTGGATATTCCGATTGTCAACATCATAGACCAACTCTTTCTTACTTACCATTCATCCAAAGGTTTATCAGAATTGTGCAGCTTATTCTTTAACGCATATACACGAGGGATATGCATTAGACTAATAAAAATCATGTTGGATTAATTAAAATCCAGTTTTGAAGCAATTCTTTTGAGTTTTAGAATACAGTCACTCTTGTTCATCCAATTCAGCCCCCAACTTGAAGCAGCGTCTCAAATGTATAATCCTCAGAAACAATGTGAACCCTTATGATGTCATAACTGTCAGTTTTCCAGATTTCACATACAGTCTACAGGGACACACACTTATGTATATGTTTTCACATCATGAATGGCGTTCTTCATAACAAGGAGTTTGAATTGTACCTGTCTTGGAAGTCCTAAAATTAGTCACAGGGAAATATAATGTATATTTCTTTAAAAAATGGTCTTATATGTAAAGGTAAAAAACAAGCATTCGACTGTATGACTCGTTTACATAAATAAATACGAGCCACAAGCATCCTTAACACTTACTCATTTTCTCGCTTCCTCTTCATGTGTCATTTAATGATATCTTTCGGAGTTCTTGCATAGAAACGGCGAAAGTTACACACAGCAACGCTTCATGCAAATCGTCAGAAATGAGGAACCGAATGATTCGAGTGAGAAAAGCGTGAACACCGGCAGACTAGTACAGAAAGAAGTGTTCGGTATTTAAGGTTCTTTCGTGAAAACAGCACAGTCATTTCCAGCTGTCTAGCTTCGGATCACAGCTCTGTTATTACTGAGGTGGTAAGTCCAAAGCTCTTCTTTCAATCTGATTTTGATGAAAAATGCCAAGAATTTGATGGAAGTTACAGGTGCTACGGTATTTGACACTCTTCGCTTCCTACTACCTAACTTCCTCTGTGGGTTTTTATCATTTACAGCGCATAAATTCATAAAAATTCCAGAACATTTTCGCTTACAAACTGTATTTTTCACCTTTCGCTCCTCTGAACATTATTATTTTATCGCTAAATGCCGGATTCACAAACCACCGACTGCCCGCTTATCAGCCATCGGTACGCTGTTGTGGACAGCTTGGAGCCCGTGTCATTTAGTGCCCCTTCTTTTGTTCCTGTTGATAATTAGTGAATCACACGGACGGACATGGGGGAGTTCAAGCTGAGTGTCGGCTCGTTGGGTGAAGGAACTCTAAGCAGGCTGGCAAACATGTTGGACAACTCCACCTGCGGGTGGAGACAGCTGGCTTGCACCGTGTCTGGGCACCCCCGACTCCGCTACAGGTGAGAGTGAATCCTCGATGCTCAAAACAAACGTGGTGTCTTTTTCCCTTAATCCTTACATTTTGGCTACAATGATTCCTCCAAAGCTCGACTGACCTGCTCACTTTGTCAGGAAGTTTCTTTACAGTGGTGTCCCTCCCTGTATAGGACAGGATGGTCCTTATCTTTACAGTGGTTTAGGATAAATTAAAAAAAATTAAACAGTGATGGACAAACTACCTCAAGGTTACACTTGAGTCAAAGGTGTCAAATATCTCACTTTCTAATTACTTAGTTAGAGGTTAAACTGACCCATCGGAAAACATAACTACTTCATTTTTCAAAAGTAAAATAATTGCTCATCCTTGTAGTCTTCAAATTTATAATGGCAGCCAACATTGCACGTCTTCCAAGATAGAAAGAAACAATATCATCCATGAGGAAAAGCAGTTAGCAATCACTTCTATGACCATTTCATTTATTTAAAGATGAGCGTGGATGTCAAATGAGTTTATTTATACAATTTAAAAGTGAATTAGTCACATACAGTACAAATTCAAACTGATTCAAACCAACAAAACTAAACACCTTCAATAAAAATTAAACAAATTTTTAGATTTATGTCCATCCCCCAAGATGCATATTGAAAACATCCCCTATTCTAGAATTTCATTTTCTTACTAGTCACACACTTGTTTTGACAAAAGTAGTGAAGTAAAAGTGTAGATTTTCCTTAAGAGATGTAGTGAATAAAAATAAAGAAAAGGCAAAAGTACTCAGATTAAGTCTCCTAAAACATACTTAAATACTTAAGTGAAATATTTGTACTTAGTTACTTATAGATGTATAGTGTTTAATATATTTTGGATTTTTGTTTTTGTTACTTGGTCTTAGTTAAATAATGTAAGCGTGTTACATGCAGTTACGCTCTTGACCTTCACCCTTCTCATGTCAAATTTACCTTTGATTGGTTGACTTCATCTGGTGCAGTGAGAGTGAGATGACCAGCTGCTCACTCCAGGTGCTGAGCTCTGACGGCAGCCCAGGACGCACCCTGCTGGCTAGGCTGGCTGATCGATTCTGCTCCCTGGACTTCCTGCTCCATTGCCTGCAGAAGATCAACCACCAGGAAGCCACTGAGTTCCTCATCACCACAGGTAGACGTGACAGAGGTGTTTGTCATCAACATCCATGTCTCTTTTAGGTCTAAACCAGGGCCTGATATGAATATGATTGGATAATCCAACATTTTTCCAAAGGATAAAGATTAGTTTCTGTGATAATCACAAGATTCGAACTGTAGTATCTCTCTAAAACTAGATGGTGTAATTTGTAAACTTATATAGCAAAAATCCTGCTTTTCTAAATCTTAGGCACTTGAGTTTGACTGCAGAATAGGAATTGTTGCATTATATTTATGATGTCATCAAGCCACCCTCATGTTACGTCACTGATGTGAACAAGGAGTTCATTTTACAGAACTGAAACAACCCAATTTATCACAGAATGATGTGATGAGTTCGTAATTCTACTTACTGTAAACCCAACAGTGCTCTGATTTAGCTTTTTTTGCCAATAAAAAGGTAGGCTTTTATCATCATTACTCAAAACTCATCAGCATCACATTACTCCATGAGAGCACGTATGTTCAGATGACTGTCTGGACCTGGTCCAGATTTTAAATATTGATAGTCCATCATAGCGTAATGCCCTGTAAATTAAAAAATCAAATCAAATCAAATCCTTTGTTTGATTTGTTGAGACATATGTAATATGTGTATGATGTTTTTAATGCTCGGACCACTAGATTATCTGTACCATTACATTTCATCTTAGATATTAACAGCAATAATGTACGCATGTGAAGTGTTTAAGATTCTCGTTCAGGTTCAGATTTTGATCTAATTATATCCTCTGATCTCCCTAAATACAAAAGTGAGTGCTCCATTTGCCCCATGAATGTCTTTGTTGTGTTTGTTTGTTTGTGGCAGTGAAAGAGCTCATTCGCATCACAGTGCAGCCTCAGTCCCAGCAGGCCTCCGTGGGGGACACGGTGGTTTTGGTCTGCAGAGCCTCCGGTCCCCCTGGACTTACCTACCAGTGGTTCAGAGGCAAAGAGGAGGTTGGTCTAAAATTTTAACATTAATATAACCGTCAGATTCTTATGAGTTCGGTCAAACTCTTTGTACTGAGAAGCCTCCCTGTATTTGTCCCTCTGGTATGGATAATTAATTGATCCTGGGATTCTCACCTTGGTCCACTGGATAAATGTGTTTTAGTTGGAAGGGTACATGATTATTTCTTTGTTTTAGGTTTCGGATGAGACTGGCATTACACCAGAGTTGGTTCTACACCCTTTCGCCCCCATCCACCAGGGTCATTATATTTGTCGGGTAAACAATGGAGAAAACTTCATCTTTTCCCAGTGGGCTCATGTTAGCTTGGTTCACCCAAGTCCAGGTACTGCACTCTCCTCTCCTCCAGTCTGTGTTTACGTTCATCCCATGTCTTATTGGTACACTGTCGTTATGTCAGGCTGCAGCAGCAGTCTGTTTCCAGGGTCTGTAAGTGGGCTGTGCATCGTCAGTCAGCCGCAGTCCCAGACTTTGAGTGAGGGTGATACTCTGCTTATGGAGTGTCTTGCAGAGGCCAACCCTCCTGCCCAGTATGAGTGGCACCACAACATGAAGCCCATGCCACAACACAAAACACGCTCCCTCAAGGTAAGTGTTGTCAGTCTATGAAGTGGACACAAATGGTGGACCACATATAAAAGTTGAAGGTTTGATTATGTCATGTCAAACTTACGAAGGTGTCAAGTTTAAGAAGTGATCGATGGCTCTTTCTTTTTATTCACTCTTAGATCCCATGTGTGACCACAGCACACAGAGGAGAGTACAGCTGTAAGGTGCACAATCTGTATCACCAAGCATGGACTGACTCAGCCAATGTCACCATTGGTGAGACCCCAGTTCATTTAGTTTGGTATATGTATATCTAAGATATCTAAATACACAAAATGTTTACACATGTGAATACATACCTGATAAGCATCATATAAGAGGGGTTTTTGTATTTGTATACATGTAATATTACACCTGTTTGTGGAATAATTACGTTAATATGTTAATAATTATGTAAATAAATTATGTTAATAAATGTTTTTTTCTATGCAGGCCCCAGTTCCATCACGGAGGTTTCATGGGTAGAGGTTGATCGTGGTCCAGGTATTCTTCCTCTTCTCATGACATGAATGAATATGAGTATTTTGGAAGAGAATGCAATGATAGGGAAGAAAATAAAGGAACCTCAATTACTGTAGCTCCTCCGCCTACTTCCCTATCTTTACACAACACCCTCCTTCCTGTTTTTGCACCTTTAACCGTAAAAATGATTACATCGTTGAGCTTTATGACAGTAAGAGCAATAAATCCTAATCCTAATTTTGCCAAGTGTTTGATTGGATTAAAAACGGATTTAATAATTTGATCTGGAATAACTGAATCATAGAGATGCCTGCATGCAAGTAACTTATATTGTTAACTTGTTATGTCCCATTGATGATAAGATTTATGCATGAAACAATGGTTGTCTATACCAGCCATCCCACATCTGGATTGAGCCAGCTGGGCAATTACATGCAGGGACAAACAACATGTGAATTTCTTTCCATATTAATGTTGCCAGATTCAAAGGAAATCCACAGATCGACTAGCTCACGGGGAAAAGATCCACTAAAACAAATGGCCAGTCCTCCCCCATCCACCCTAAAGCATTTATATGGTGAGTTATGCACAGAATAATAATAATCACAATGTGCCTCAATGATGTAGTTTAAATTCTAACTGAATAAATTGGTTATTTATGCTGTTCGCAGCCACTGATAAAGTTGCCCTCTTGATTGGCAACATGAACTATCTTTACCACACTCAGCTCTGTGCACCCATGGCCGACGTGCACGAGTTGACCAACAGCCTCAGGCAAATGGACTTCAAGGTAGTTTCTCTGCTTGATCTCAACTGCGAGGAGATGCACAGTGCTGTTACGGAGTTCCTCTTGCTGCTCGACAAGGGAGTCTATGGTTGGTCTCCTCCACATATGGGGAATGTATAATGTTTAAAATTATTATGCAGCTGAAAAGATTCAGACTCTGCACAAAACAGGACAGCATGTGGTTTTGATGACAAGCAGTATTTGATGTACTGTGTGTAATGTCATATAAAAAGAAAAGTCATTCAATCAATCAAAGTATTTGACCAGCTTTTAGTACTCGACAGTACTGATATCAGCATTGATTGACAGTATTGATATCTGGACATTCTTCCTCTTGCAGGCTTGCTGTACTTTGCTGGTCATGGTTATGAGAACTACGGCAACAGTTTCATGGTTCCCATTGATGCACCAGCCTCCTACATGTCAGAGCACTGTGTTTGTGTACAGAACGTACTTACAAGGATGCAGGAGAGAGAGACTGGACTCAACATCTTCCTGCTCGACATGTGTCGCAAAAGGTGAGGTCACATTTTGTCAGAGCCTTTGATGCACCGGAAAACGCATTTTTTTGTCATTTGTACTGTGGGCCACAGTCAACCTGTTAAGTTTATATTTCATATTTGCGCTACAAACGTTCTCTTTTTCAGAAACCCAAATGATGACACAGTAGTACAGCCAGAACTGCTGAAGGTGACAGCAAATATAGTGTTTGGATATGCCACGTAAGTCTCTGTTCCTGTCACACCATCTATGAACTGTGGTGATGATGTCACAGTTCATTCAGCTCCCTCATTCAGCTGCCTCTTTACTGTGGAATGAATGCACTGTTGAAGATGAGAGAAAACCTGGTAGATTAACGTATGGGTAAATCTTTTGCGTGCATTAACAAAAAATATTTCTCATGATTGCTTGGTGTGTTTGTTCAGCTGTGTGGATGCAGAAGCATATGAAATAAGGAGGGAGGACGTGTCCAATGGGATCTTCATAAGCTTCCTGAAACAGAGAGTTTGTGAAGATGAGAAGGTCACTGTCATGCTAGACAGAGTGGCTGAAGGTATGCAGAGCACAACTGTGTAATATGAACCTTACCAGCAGACATGTGAAAATATCTGCATGCAGGATATGATTACACCTGCTGTGTTAGTGTTATATCAGAGCTCAATCACAAGTCAGACCTCAGGAGATCAAATGACCACCGTCTAATGTAATGATCTGATCCAGATGTGGCCTGTTGTTATTAAGTTCACATGCTGTTCTGCTCCTGATCACCTTTGTATCTCCTTTTGAAGATCTGATGAGCAATGCCAAATTAGTTGCTTGTTTGTTTGAAGGCTGACATTGACATAGATGTGTAATCATAACCTCATAATCTTAGTTTTTTACTGTAACTCAAAGTGGAATTAAGGCAGAAATTTAAAAAATGTTTCGACCTACCAGATATGGGCCGTTGTGCGATCACACGAGGGAGGCAGGCTCTGGAGCTGCGCAGTAACCTCTCCGAGCGGCGTTCGCTCACTGACCAGATTGATGGCTCTCAGTGTTCTGCATCTTCTTCGGCTCGCAACCTGCAGTGGGCTGTTGCTCATGGTATCTTTTAGAGTCAGATTCATTTGAATGTTAATATATAGAAGTAATGTAGAATAAGAATAAGCTACTTCATCAAACGTTTTCACAGACATGAGTTAAGCCTATGCTAAAGTGTTCCCTCATATAATACTGGATGGATCATGTGTCATCCTTAGACCTACCTGAAAGCCATACCCTGCACTTTGACTGTGGGGTGAAGGTTCAGCTTGGCTTTGCTGCAGAGTTCTCCAACGTCATGGTCATCTACACTCGCATACTCGAGAAGCCCGAAGAAATTGATTCCTGCTCTGCTCAGCTCACTGACTTCTCTGCGGTTTGTTGACGCAGCCTCTCACATCTCATCTCCCTCACCTCCCATTCATACATACAGGGGTGATTTAAGAAAACAAAATGAAATATTTTCTCAAGCTACTCACTTTCCTCCTTCTGTTTTTCACAGTTCATCATATTTTGAATCAGTACTGAGTTGCACAAAAAAAAACCATTATATTTTACCTTTGGTTGATTTGCATTGTATGGTTCCACTGGCAGGATGTGGATGTTAGCCTGAAGAAGACTAATCAAGAAACTCTTGTCGAAGCAGGGAGCTTTTTGTTGCTTGATGAAACTGTTCAGTCACCAGAGGTGCCCAACCTCTACACTCGCCTACGGCGACTGCAACAACTCAAGGTCAGATATTATTAGGGATAAATATCACATTTAGTCCCAAAAAAATCCAGATTATACACTTTTACGTTTATGTACATTTTTCTTGACCCTGACCTATGTCTACAACCACTGTGGTTTGCTTCATGAATTAACATAGTACAGGTGAGAAAAGATGTCATGGTTTTTGCCTTTTTTCGTGTATCCCTAAACTTTCGCTTTGCCTGTACTGTATTTCTAGAGAGACCTCACATTTACTGTGTGTCTTCACTACCAATATTCCAACATGGACGAGGAAGTCCAGGAAAGGCAACCAGTCAACATTGGAAAGCCACTAATCTCTAAACTCAACCTCCATGATCCACAACAGCCTCGCTCCTGTGCTCCCTCCACCGCCATCAGCCTGGACTCCTTTAACGTCCCCGGGGCCTCCTCCTTTACAGAGACCGTTAGGTCAGCCATACCTAATTGTGAAACCTCCTCTTCTGGTTCAGCCTCGACTACAGGGTCGGAGCACATACAAAGTGACTCTCCCAATCTCGGAAGTGCCAATGTACCAGAGGAAAGTGAACTGTTCGACTCTGGTGCTCCCAGCTTCTAATGACTAACTAAAGTTTATCATTTGGCAGCTACATAAAAGCCACAAACTACAAGTTTAGAAACACATACTATTTCCATTCCAACTAAATATTACTCACACTATGATTTCACCTCTTACTCACTTTGATCAAACACAATCATGAGCAATCAAATTTATCCTTGTTGTTTTTGTGATCACTTTTATATCACTGCATAGATCCTCAATGATTCCAGTTCAAATTTGTAGGGAATAAATAAAACATTAAATTTTAAACTTTTTGTATTCTGTTTTTCTGTCTTTCAATTAACTATGACTACATACAACTGACATTAACTGAATTTACGCAAAGTGTGCGTCCAATTGTTGCTCTTCCTGCGGCGCAGACTCAGTACAGGTCCGACGTCACTGAACTCGCCTCCGCCATTTTGCGGTGCTTTTGCAGGCAGCTGTTTATTTTCAGGCATCATAACGAAATAAACGCATATAGTGATTATTTTATTGGGACGTTTATATGAGAGAGCGATGGCTGACTCGTCGGCAGACGTGGACGTTTCAGAGGGCGCAGAGGTTCGCAAACTGTCGGAACTGAGAGTGATCGACCTGAAGGCCGAGCTGAAGAAGCGTAACCTGGACACCACGGGTGTGAAGAGCGTGTTGTCCGAGCGCCTGAAAAAGGTCTTTATCACTGATTCCAACTAATGTGAAATAACGTAGCAGTTAACTTAATGACTTCAGGGTTTCTAAAACTTGTTTACAGTTGCACGAGTGACAGATATGCAGTTAGTAAACGCTAACCGGGCTAACTTATGCAAGCGAGCCACTGTTCGGCTATGCTAATGTAGCTTGTTTCCTCCAGCTAGCTAACAGCATTCGGTTTTGTTTACAGCGACTCATGCAGCATGTATCGCACAGGTCACCTTATCTGTAGTGTTTACTTAGTGTTCGGGCTCTATTCTCCTCAAACAGGCAATCGAGGACGAGGGCGGAAATGCTGATGAGATTGTTGTTGCTGTGGAATCGCCGCCAAAGAAAGCTACACCGAAACGGGCTGCCAAAGGTACCGGATGAATGTTTAGTCAAAGTGTTGTCCTATGTCTTATGGCTGACACATAGACATATGTCTGCCGATATTCGGAAGATTATACATCTATAGTCCAGTGTTTCAATATTAGCGTACACGTGAAACACTTATTTTTGGCCTATAGGTGATGGTAAAGAGACAATAATAACAATAATTCAAACTCCCTGTATCATCCATGGACTTTTCAAATGATAAGTTGACTTGTCCAACAACAAATCATGTTAATTTTGCCATCGTCTGTTACGTGTTAAATAGTAGTCCTGCACTTAATCATTGATTTGTAAAGCTCATAATGTGACATAATTGTTGAACCTGTTAGAATTGTTGGAAAACCTGGTGCATTTTGAGCTCATCTTGTTCTCATTGCAACTGTCTGTACCAAAGATTTCTTAAATGTGTTTTATTGACATAGTCAGTAATAACTAAACATTAATAGCAGCACAAAGGCTTGGCGTATTTTGAATTGCATTTCATCGATATGTATTATTGTGGTTTACCCCTTTGAAAAACCTGTTAAAGACATTGCTATGCCTAAACTAAATTGTTTTATCTGTAGATACGAGGCAAGATAATGATGAACCAGAAGACAGCACTGTTGAGGAGGAGTCCCGTGATGGGCATGTGAGTTTGTTGGAAAATAATTTACTTTTTAAAAATTACAAACTGTCTTCACACGCTGCAGTTTTATCTAGAAGCTGGTTTGTTTTACATGAATTTTTATTCTCCATCAGGAAGAGATTCAGGATGATCAGGAAAACATGCAGGAAATGGACATTCTTGACATGAATGTTTTGGATGACACAGAAAATGACAATGGGATACCTGCTGATGTTGATGAAGATGAATTTGGTAGTCTTCATGCAGATGAAGAGGCAATTCTGGATGAAGAACATGACAACGTAGCTCTGGAGTCAGAAGATGATGCAAGAGCAGCAGAGGTGAGATATTGATTTGCTTTGTAGTTATTGGCCGTTTTGAATTACAGTTAAGGTCTGTGTGCTAATTTTTTTTTTTGGTGTTTTCATTTGAAAGATTTAATTTTCTTTGTTTCTGTTGTAACAGATGGACGAGTTTGTGTTTGTAGATAGAGACGAAGCCATGATGTGTCCATCACCCAAAAAGGTATCTATTTTCATAAATGACACCTCCGATGCTACAGTTATGTTCGAATCAAACTTGTTAAAACAATACGTTTGTTTCCTTTTTGTGTTCAGATTCCAGATGCAGACGACGCAAAAGAAGCAGCAGGTACTGTGGAAATGGATTTTAAAATGTAGACCTATCTTTTTTACAGTCTTGAGTTTGGAATGCAATCTAGGTGAGATTCAACTAGGGAGGGAGACTGGAAGCCCAAAGGGAATTGTTGTCTTTGTGTTGAAATGTGGTTAAGCATTATTGATAAAATGCAACATTGAGTGTTTGTCAACTTAACAGGGATGGTTTTGCTATCATTCAAAGCCATAGTTAACCAGTTGATGCACATTGACAGCAATTCAGTTTCTTGGGAGGTTTTAGCCGTTGCAAGCTCCAGTGTTTCTAGGTGGCCACCTGAAGATCAAGACAAAGAAGATCCATCCACCCTCATCATCTGATACCACTTTTTAAAGACTGACATAGAAATGAACTGGAAGCTGTTGGACTTTTGAACTGAAGTTCTTTTCAATACAAATGGACACTGAGAAATCAAAGACTAAAAGAAGATGGACTTTGGTGATCTTTGGCTCCCGCTCTGCTCATCTTGTGGCTCTCTTCATCACTCAGCCCTTTATCAGCTTTGGATCAGGTGAACACAGTGATGTGGTTCAACTTGAGAAATATTCTTAGTCCCACTAGTTGCTTGGTTGTCCCCTGACCTTTGGGTTCTTTTCCAGTCTCTCGTTAGGTTCTGCTTCATCGTTGTAATAGATACTTTCTAAGGGCACAGACCAGGAGTCATGAGGTTCCTATTCCAGGCCTTGCCAGTTCCTCGTTAACCATTGCTGTGTTTCAGAAGTGATTAAACTGTGTGCCATTCTATTCCTGTTAAATCCGTAGAAAATGACAAAGTAGCCGGGTCTTGTTTATCTGAGCCGCTTAACGAAGATCACCACCTGAGCCTGGAGATGACCCCAGAAGAAGAGCAAGCTGATGCTGCCGGAGGGGAAGACAGTGGTGCCAAATCTGAGATGGCTGCCTCTGGGGATACAGATAATGACAAGGATGTTCTTGAGATGGTCACCAAAGACATTGGGGATGCACAGAATGTCCCAGAAGAGACAGTTGACACTGAAAATGAAAGCACACAGGCTGTTAGTGTAAGCGAACAGGGCACTGTGGGTGAAACTGTTGATTCAGAAAAGGGGTCTAAGAACCATGAGGACGATGAGAAGACAGAAGAGAAAGCTGCTGCAGATTCATCTTCATCAGTGAAAGAGTCCTCTTCTCTAGAGGGCGATGATCAGAACAAGAGGTTTGTTGCTTTCTGTCTACTAGAAACCAAAATGGCTTTCACTGTTCCATTGGCTCGTTTGTGCTAGCAAAATTTGGACGATCTTTTGAAGGTAACAATTTCTGCGCATATGTCTGTTTCATTCGTCCTTCCTTACACTCACTTGTCCTGCTTTATTACCCGTTACTGAGTAACGTATCTGGGTTGTTTAATGGCGTAGTTCATGCACTCACTGTTATATCACTGCGCTATGGTACATGAGGGGTTGATCACTACCAGTATTTTTGCATTAAAGTAAGGTATTGTGTGTGTTTGTCCTCGCTTTTGTATGTTTATGGGTTTGTTTTTTGTCTCTAGTTCTGAGGAAAAGGGTGAAAAGACAGAGTCAAAAGATGAAAAGGGTAAGTGTATGTGCAAACCCAACTATTTTGGTCTTCATGTTCTGTGGATAGTTCACACATGTGTGTTTTTGTTTGTAGCCGCTGGAAACGGTGCTGCAGCAAGTAGTAGCAGGAATCTTTGGGTCAGCGGTCTCTCCTCCACTACCAGAGCGACTGATTTAAAGAACCTTTTCAGCAAGTATGGAAAGGTTAGTGAATCGCCAAATGCGTCTCACAACTTAAACCAGACCTATGCATCAGATTCTTAAATATTTCTCATGGTAATTTCATTGTTTTTCTCAAATTTATTTCCTGTTCACCTTTTGCTTGTCGTACATTTTGCTTCCCCTCATTTATTTGTCTGTACAGGTGGTCGGTGCAAAGGTGGTGACTAATGCCAAGAGCCCTGGGGCTCGCTGCTATGGCTTTGTCACCATGTCAACTACAGAGGAGGCCACTAAGTGTATCAGCCACCTACATAGAACTGAGCTGCATGGCAGAATGATATCTGTGGAGAGGGTATGTCTCAGGGCTGACAGCATTGCTGTTCCTTCAGCAGATGGTTACTTTTTCTGTATTGTATTCTGGGGATTTCAAGATACTTTTCCATATCTACCGCAAAAGAAAATCTTTGAATAACAAATTATTTCACAATACATGTTCTTATCAGTCTGAACTTCGCTGTGTTTATTTTGTCTCATGGCAATAAGTCATTTTTACCTGTTACTTTTTGAATGTTGCAGGCTAAAAACGAGCCTGCGGGAAAGAAGCCAGCAGACAAGCCTGACAATAAGAAGTCTGGCAGCGACAGGAGACACTCCACTGACTCAAAGTAAGATTGTCCATTTGTTTTCAAGTGAAAAGTATTTGGTTCAAAGAATGAGCCACCAATGGCTGCTGTGTTTTTTGAGTATATGTATGGGTGCATACATTTTCAGCATAGCTTTCCCACCTGTAACTACCTGTGACCCCAACAGAGTTGGTGTTGCTGGGCCTACGTATATGGGAACAAGTGTCCATGTAATAGAGTTGAGCTAGCTAAATCATGAATACTGGGGAGGAAATACTGAATACTGCTTTGATTTCATTCGGTATTAAAATTTCTGCAGGTCCGATGGCAAAGATGAGAAGTCCGAGGGAGATGGAAAAGATGGCAAGGGTTAGTAAAGTAAAATTTGTGCTCCATTGTTCACTGTATGAGGTTAAGTCCGACAATTGTGGCCTCAAACATTTGCTTTTATTCTTGACTAAAAATTTTGGCTTTGTTCTTTTTCACAGGGCGAAATGAGAGAACTGTAGTGATGGACAAGTCCAAAGGGGAGCCCGTCATCAGTGTCAAAACCAAAAGCAAGGAACGAGTAAGTTCAATATCCATTCCTGCAGCTGTCATGGTGCTACAGATTTATAATTTTCAATTTTTAGAATAGAAAATCCTCTGCCCATATAATAAAAAGTAGATTGATTACTATTCCACAGGTAAAATATTCAGTTGCGCTCAGTCTTTATGTTTCTGTACATCCACTGACATACATAAATCATAAACAAAGCTTCTTCAACCTTGTTACCAGCATTTGTTATTCTGCTTTTCTCCAGAGCACCAAGAGTCGAGATCGCAAGTCCTCCAGTAAGGAGCAGAAAGAAATCCTGTCATTTGATCAGATCAAAGAGCAGAGGGAGAGAGAGAGGCAGCGGCAAAGAGAGCGAGAGATCAGAGAGGTGGAGCGACGTAGGGTCACGTAAGTTTCATGTTTTAATCTCACTCCAATGTAAGGGTCAGTAAAATGTAATCAATTTTCAAAAGATTTGACTTTGATTGTAACTGACTGTAAGAACTTGTAGAGGCCCAGGTCAGAATTCACACCTTCCCTTCCCTGCTGGTCTTTAGACATGAGCAGTCCTAATTACGTGTCCCACTTAAGTTGCCAACTCAGAATACAGAAGGCAAAGGGATGGATAGATAGATAGATAGATAGATAGATAGATAGATAGATAGATAGATAGACGGACAGGAAATTCGCAAAGTGCAAAATGCCCTTTGCTTTTATTTAGAATCTGTAATTAATTTACACTACAATTTTGTTCCAAACAACTTCTCACTGTACAAATATATTTTGTTTCATTTTCAAACTTTTTTAAACTGAGTGATTACAATTTGATTTAAATTAGCTTTATCTATTCATCAGTAATCCTATATGGTAATGTGAAACATGTAACCACGTTTGAAGGCTATTTTATGTTTCAAATGGTTTTTTATAATTAGTTTGATTGCTGTTTAATGATATGTATATGATGTGACACATATTTGATATGTTGATTTGTTATTTACTTTTCTTCCAGTGAGCGGGATCGTGATAACCGCCCGGACCGTGAACGTGAGCGCATCCGTCTGTTCAGGGAGCGAGAAGAGCGCAAACATTTGATGCGGAAGAGGCATTGGCTTGAGGTAATGTCAAACACCTGTTCTCCTACTGTTTTATAGTTTTGGAACTGACGTGCTGTCTTTGATTTTGCTCTTATGTTGCAAAAAGTCCATGATATTTGTGTTGAGAGTCATTATGAATATGTAGTTAATATTTTGATTCCAGGCTGAGAAGCAGCGCCTTGATGCAGACCGTATGGAGCGCCAATTCTTGGAGCGGGAAAGGCTGCGTGTGGAATATGAGCGGCGGCGTGAGCAGGAACGGATCCTTAGGGAGCGTGAGGAGCTGCGACGGCAGCAGGAGCAGCTACGTTTTGAGCAGGAGCGCCGCTCTGTTAAGAGGCCTTATGACATGGATGGCAGGTAAACAAACACTTTGGCACACTGAATGGGATGAGTATGTATAGAAAGTAACGACCATTACAATAAGTTTGCACCGCTAAGCTGTCTAATGTATAAGATAGTGCATACTAATAATAATAATAATAATACATTCTGGAGCTATCTTTGTTATGAGTGAATTTAATTCTGTTCTCATCCAGGAAAGACGATTGGCCTGATAAGCGCATGAACATGGACGATCGCTATGGCCGTTCAGACTTTGGTCGTCAGGAACGTTATCAAGATTTTGACCACAGGGACCGTAATCGTTACCAAGATGACATGATGATGGACAACAGACGGGACAATTCTCGTGGAATAGGTGCAGACAGAGATGGTCAGGTAAGAAGCAATTTTACTTTGAAGTGAGGCTTGTGTGATGCAAAAACGTCACATTCCTGTGGTTGATCTGTTGCCATTCGTGTACAGTGGCCTTAACGGTGCCTCCGTGTCTTCTTTCAGCACTTCTCAGACCGGTCAGACAGACATGGCAGAGAGGGCAGAGATTCCTGGGGTGGAGGCTACGACAAACGTATGAACCCCAGGTCAGTCCCGAGTTAATGAGCTGGCTTTGGCCATGTCAAATCCCACTAAATGCATAAAACCAAGAAAGAAATTGATTTAATCCGTCATTTTTTTCCACTAGGGAAGGAAGCAGAGACTGGGACTCTGGCAGGAAAATGGATGGAGACAGAGCATGGCAAAGTATGAATAGTTGAGATCTATTATTAGTTTTATGTACTGCACTAAATAACTGCTTGATACAGTGCTCATCAGAACCATTTAATGCACTTGGATGTACCGTATGCAGTTTTCTTTCCTCAGGATGGGTCCACAAAAATACACTATTAGGAGAGGGATGATATGCCTGGTTGACAAAAACGCTTTGTCTACTGTTGTGTTGCTGATGCTTTGCTTTTCTGTTCCAGGTAGGGACGGTGCTATCCCAGGCCAGAGCCACATGGCACGTGGAGGAATGGCAGGGTGAGGAATGAATGTCACGACTACTTTCACTGCTGTACCTTCCCAATTGTCCATAAATGGCCCAAAGCAACACAATCTTAATTTTTATTTTTGTTTTTCGTCAGGAGCCGTGGAGGCTATATGGCCACAGGAACATCCCAGTCTCTTTCTGGGGCTCTTAACAGACAGAACCAACTGATGCAGGGTGGTGGTTTACAGGGTGGAGCCTTTGGTCGGCGCTACTGATGTCTGTGTGTTCAAGAATTCAGAGACTGGTTCAGGAAATCATACCAGGAAAAGCTTTTTGTACATTTGAAAAAAAAACAACCCAGGAAGTCACTCTGTCACATTTCCAAATCATTTTTGATGGACCTCTTTTCCTTTTTTTTGTGCTGTAGTGTTCTCCTGCCTGCTATTTGTCATTCAGTCCTACGGTCGTTCTTCTGGACAACAGTCTGCTGAAAAAAAGTTGCGTATGTGTACTGAGTGATTCTTTTTTGGGAGTGATGTGAAAGGGATGCATTATAAATGGAGATATTTTCTGGACAGTTTGTTGAATGAACTTACAACAAATGTGAGCTTTCTTGTATTCTAGTTTCTTTCCTCCCGTCACATTTTTATCTGCTGCTTGTCATGTATCCAACTGTAATGCATCCTTTTGAGGTTATAATTTTAAGACACAGGTAGTGGGATGGACTTCACTGCAGAATAAAGTATTTTAAAATTAAATTAAATGTCACATTCTGATATTCATTTTCCCAACTGTTTTTGTAATTTATGGACTGTGTACTAGATTTGTGTGAATGTTGGACAACAGTAAAGCACTCCAGTGTGTTACTACTAATGTTTGACTTGACTGAAAATTTTATGTAGGTTTTTAGTTTCCGTATAAGTGACAGACATCTCTTTAATCTGCTGTACACGCACGTATGCTTTTGTCGTAGCCTGTACGTAGGACTGAGTGATAGAACCTGTGCAGTTTCCCATTGTTTGCTTATTTTATTAATTTCCCGAAACGGTTATGACTGACTATGGACTAAAGCAACATTCTAAAAGGTTTTCATACACCAGTGTATCATTGAGTGTTGTCAAACGTCTGCAATATCACACAAAAATTGCAACTTAGTATATGTGTTCATAACTGAAACAGACAATAAATGAGTGGAATTTTTCCTTGGCTCAACTGGGAGGTGGTGGCAAGAAGTTATTTAAGGATTTTATTTCCCTATCTTTAAGCTGAAATTCAAGATTTTATTTCAGTGTAAATGGAAAGAAAAAATCACAAATTTCCACACCAATTTAACAAAGAAGTATGATGTACAAATATGAACAAAGAAACAACCGCATGACATCATTTGACCTCTGCCTCTAATGTGTATGTCATACAGTACAAAGGCAGCTTGCTTAGATATGACCTGTCACCAGCATGTCTTTCTAGGAGGAGAAAGGAAGCCCAACTTCTTTGGACTAATTCTATGACTGGCTCCCAGTTCCTCTTCTCATAAAGTTCCTCTTTGTAGTGTAAGCCTGAAAAAAATTAAATATAATATTTAAAGAGTTTAAATATTACATTTACACTATAAGGAAATATGATACATGAATATAAAAATGCATGTGCTCCAGGGGTAAGAACGGCTTGGGAACTTTTTGGTCAAAAATGTGTGTGTGTGTCAAGTTTTACAGG
>OMNV01008046.1:0-21529 GCA_900303265.1 Brotula barbata | reverse complement strand
GTGTAGGAGGAGAGAGGAGGGAGGTAAAGATGGGGCAGTCCCACTTGTGGTCGATCACGGCCCTCTCGTCAAACACTATTCTGCCATCATCTTCCTCTGACTCCTTCATGAGTCCTTCATGAACACCACCTTCAAGCCATCGTCCTCCTCTTCCTCCTCCTCTGGCTCCTCCTCTTTTTTCATGGATACAGTGATGAAGCCACAGAATTTCCAGGCTCGCCTCTTTGTTGCTGCATACATCTCATCAAGTTGTTTCTTCGCCTTCATATTCTCTTCCTCTGCCTCCTCTTCATTCTCTTTCTTCCTCTTCATGGATACAGTAAAGAATTTACGGAACCTCCAGGCAGACCTCTTTATGGCTGCACCCATCTCAACGAGTTGTTTCTTCGTCCTCCTGCTCTCCTCCTCCTCCTCTGGCTCCCTCTCTTTCCTCTTTTTCATGGAGATGGTGAAAAAGCTACGTAACCTCAAGGCTGACCGCTTCATGGCTGCACCCATCTCAACAAGATGTTTCTTCATCCTCTTGTTCTCTTCGTCATCAGACTCCTTCTCTTTTGTGTTTTTCAGGGAAATGGTGAAGAAGTTTCCGAACTTCCAGGCTGACCTCTTCATGGCCGCGCCCATCTCAACAAATGGCTTCTTCATCCTCATGTTCTCCTCTTCCTCCTCTGGCTGCTTCTTCTTTTTCATGGAGACAGTGAAGAGCCTACAGAACTTCCAGGCTGACTTCATCGTGGCAGAAACCATCTCATCGACTTGTTTCTTCAGCCTCATGGTCTCTTCTGTGAGGGCCTGGTGGTCCTCCTTCAGGGCCTGGAAATCATTCTTCAGGCTTTTGAGACTGGAGAGGGCCTGCCCCTTTTCTTGTTTGGCCCTCTTCAACTTCTCGCTGAGTTTCCTCTCTTTGTTTGAGGCCCTCCTCTGCAGAGCCTCCTTCTGTGCCTGCAGCTCCGTGGCTTTCCGCTGGCCATGTTTGATGAGGGTCTTAAGATCATCCAGGTCTTTTTGTAGAGCTACGTTCTTTTCCACCTGGGTCTGCAGGTCCATAGTAAGGACCACATTCTTCCCGTCATGCAGCCTGAGCTCTGCTGTAAGGACCTTGTTCTTTTGAGTCTCCATACTGAGCTGAGTGATAACTTTGTTTATGGTCTCCTTATGCCTGACGGTGAGCTCCTCGAGCTCTGTGGCCACGCTGCGACTCTGCTCAGCGTGGGTTCTGAGATCATTCAGGTCTTTCTGTAGGGCCATGTTCTTTTCCCTCTGAACATGGAGGTCTGCCGTAAGAGCCTCATTCTTCTGGACCTCCTCACTGGGGTTAGCACGGAAGGTTTCCACAATCTCGTTGTGCCTGATGGTAAGCTTGTGGAGCTTGGCACGCTTGCACCGAATGTCCTCGAAGCGGGTTCTGAGCTCACCGAGGTCTCTCTGTATGGCCACTTTCTTGTCCTCTTGGACTTTGAGGTCTGCACTCAGAGCCAAATGAATCTCATCCTGAAGCTTGAACTTTGCTGCATGTACATCAGTCACAAGGCTGAGCTGCTCCAAGGCCTGGACCTTCAAAGCCTCTTCCTCACCCCTCCGGGCGCTCTCCTATGCACAGATGAGACACAAAACAAACATTGCGGAGTGCACGATCAATTATTCGATCAATCAATTACATTTTATATATATGGCAACTGCACAACTTTGTGATCAAATTAGAGTTGGTTGATCAGAATGTAAGCAATGTGTCCTTTAAAAGCTACTATAAGTCAGTCAAAAGGTGCCGGAGTGACTTGGGTGAAAAAATGTTAATGGTCCCAGTCACATCGGTTTACCATTAATAATTTAGCATTCCACAAATAATCGAATATTCTAGATTTAATTATTTTTTTTCAAGCCATGGCACTTTTCATTTCTCTTCCCTCTTGATAATTTTATATAGAGTTCCCCAGAAGGGATATTTATACTCTTGTATCATTGGAATGTCACTTCAAATAAAATCCAGACTTCATGAAAATTGACCCGTTGGTGGTTTCCAGAGTTTAAGAAGTCTATCATGGAATTGATTATACATCATAAAATCATGAAGCCATGAAGTTGTTTTGATGTACATAGTTGTTTGTTTTCTCCGGGAACTTAATTGTCAGATGAAATACAGAAATGTCTAATATTTCTTTCCTTTGGTCTGCGCCGTTTGGTGACATCATTTCCCGCCGCTTCGTGCTCGGGGAGCCTCGGCCGGTCACGTGGCCTCGTCAGCACCGGAGCACCGTGTGGACTAAACCATCGGTTTCGCACAGCTTTCTCGGTGACACGGGTGTTTATGTCAGTATCGCGTGTTTGTGTTTAACAAAATGTAGCGCCAGTATTTACTCCCACAGACCCCTCCTGCTGTTTTTAAAAAGAATTCTGTTAACAGGTGAATACATTAGGGGTAGCCCACAGGCAAAGACCCGGATGAGGAAACCGCCAAAAACTCCCAGCTACTGTTGATACGAGTCATTGTCGGCCAGTTTTGGTAAGATGTGTCATTAGTTTTCATTTATTTAGTCGGTTAGTTGTTTGTTTGTTTTTTTTACTTAGCCCTGGTCCACTTCGGTAGTGACCTGATTTCTCCCTCGGCAAGTGTTGTGAGGCACCTTTGAATTTGGGAAATTACAACAACCAAGATGCCCATTTGATAACCTTTTCCATGATGTTGTTGATGTTTTTGCACTGTTACACTTACATCTCATTAATTTACCAGCTGCCGTAATTTTGAGAAATATCATCATTGTTTCTCCATCCGTCGAAACACACAAGAGTTGTACTCTCTACTGTCTGTGATGCTTCTCGCCATGTTTAATCTGAAGTTTCTCTTCAGTATCTGATGAGTTAATTTGCCTTAGCCACAGAGACGCACACTCTTAAAAGCCTCAATAAAATCATTGTTTATGGCAAACATGGTCGGATTACTCCAGCAGCAATCTCCGTGGGTGTTAACCAGTTTTCTTGCTGTACGTGTACATGAAGTAGTTGTAGTTGAATTCGGCTGTGATGAAAACAGTGCGCTGTGCTTCTCTCTCCACAATTCTCTGTACTTGTCTCCTGGCAAATTTACGTTTGGGAGCGGCACTTACCTCAGTGAAGGAATCTCTCCAATAGTTTACATCCTGCTGGAGTTGGTTCTGAGCTGCCTCTAGGCCAGCGAGATGAGCCTTCATCCCCTCTGACTCCTGGATCCAGAAGGTAGTTTCAGCCTGGTGCAGGTTCCACAGCTGAGAGAGCTGCTCGTTCAGAGTGGCGTTGGCTGTCTGCTGTGCCTGCAGTCGGTTGCGAAGATCTCTGATGATCTTTGCTGATCTGTTGTCCATATTGAATGTCTGACTGACTAAGACAATAGAAAGATTTATATGAGCTGGAGAGAAACACCATCGTACAAGTCCTAAGCGTGACCAGTGGCTACTATTACTACTGCTTCGTGGTTATACATCGTTTATTCATGCATTACTGTATCCTACTGGACTGTTGTGTGGATCACCAGTCTGGCATTAAACAAAACCTTAATTCTCATCCATCATCCATTCTGTATACCACTTATCCAAATAAGGCTCACTTTGTCTCTAATTCACTGTAGTGTGTTCATATTCCTGTTGGGTGTTTACCTTACTTACTTGGTGTGTAGTAAATAATCCAGGTATGGCTTAATCTCAATCTGATGTTTTCTACTCTCAGATTGCCTTCACCACTTCTCTCATTTCCCTCTTGCTTTTCTACACTGTACTGATGGCTGCTTATTTCATTTGCGTGCCAGAATTCTGACCCACGATGTCACTGTGGCGAAGTATTTGTATTTACATCACTGAAATCATGACATCACTGTCTGTGCTGTCATAATTTCAATGCTGGCAGGTTCCTTGGTTTCACACAATAGCAACCACCCTAAACGCAGAAAATTATTTCAAGAGCGGCGAGAAGTGCCTGGGTTCAAATCCCAGGACCATCCTTCGACCTCTGCTCTTCAAACTCAGATGTCATCAGTACACCTACACCTTGTGTTAAGAATGTCATTTTGCTTAGATATGACTTTCCACATTTAGGTCTGTCATCAGCACGTCTAAGAAAAGAAAGGAACCTGAAGGTCCTCTGGGTAATTCTATTACTGGCTTCAGGTTCCTCTTCCGTAAAGTTCCCCTCTTATCACAGTTATTTTTTATGTGTCAAGACTGTGCGGGTCAAGGTTTACGTGTGTCACTGAGAGTGACAAAGTATGAGGTGATTATTTATGGAGAGGCCTCTTAGTAAATCACATGTTTTTAACTGTACATTTCACTTGATTTGCGAACATTACCAACGTTTGTGGTTAATCATTAAGTAAATCCTCCATCTGATTCTTTGAATGACTGAATTTATTTGGTCAATTTATTCTTAATTTCCTGTTATATTTCATTGTGTTGTTTGATATTTTATCATGAGAATTCTCTTTTCTTTTTGTTTTCTCCCAAACTCTCTGATTGACTAGTGAGTACACAATCCTGAGAAACTAATTTAAAACCGTTTAGCACAGATTAATGCTGCTGATTTGCAAATATACAGATGTACCATTACTTTTTATTCTGTTGTACTGTTTCAGTTTTTCTTTATAAGTTATTTTTTCAGTTATTATCACTCCTATTTCGAAGCTCGCCAGAATCTCTTTGAATTTTCTTTCCTAATGTTTCTCCTTTTCTCTCCGTTTTTAGGGAGTGTCTCTTATGAGCCGTCAGTTGGGTTGGGAATAGTTTGTTGTGTGGGTATGAAAGTTCTTTGAGGCTCTACAAATTATTGGACAATGAATAAAGTTCACAAGTCAGTCAGGCAACTCCTTTATACGGTCAACATTTCCCCCCATAAGATATTCTGTCATGGTTATTATTTATTTCAATGACCTCACTGATTCAATTTTCTTGAAACTACCCTTTTTGCCCACCAGGGAATGCTATATTATCATGTTTGGTTGTCCAGTTGATTCTGTTAAACCCAATGACTGTACAATCAGCCAAAAGCCCCTCATTTCTATCTCTACAAATAACCAAGAGTATAGAGGTCATCACCTGCTTTTACTAAATGTGATAAATGATGTTGCATTTCTATAATAAATGTGAATGATGACACAGTTTAACAGATGTTATTTAGAATGAGGAAAGGACTGCTCCACCATGACAAACACTCTACCAGATGTCAAATGTACAGCTAAAGTCAACATAAAGGGACCCAGTTACTGCAGAGAGGAGCACCCAGGGTCTGGTCCAGGGAGAGTCTTCACACACACACACACACAGCACTGATAGTTGAGGCGGTGTCACCCCATGCTGTGCTACATCATTACCCAGATTCTTGGCCTTTGGAAAATGGCTTTGTTTTCTCTGATGTCTTTGCGTAAGAGTACTTTGTAACCAAACCTTTTCCCCCCTTTGGTGTCTCATTTCTCTTTTCTTTCCCCCTCTCATTTTGTGTCTTGGTGTTAACCCTTGTTGGCCATGTGCAGCAGACATGTTTCAGTAAGACTGAAAGATTTAATCCTGGATTTAACATTTATTTGGGATTTATTTCAGATGATTTGTGCCGTCTGCGTGCCGCTCATGTGTATATTTGTTGCATATTGTAAATGTTGGCAGGTTATTTAGGATTTTAAGGATTCTAGGCACTCTGACAACAGTGATTTTTAAACTGGTCGGTGTGCTGCTGCCAGTGGCTCCTTTAAGTTTCTGCAGTCTCAAGACTACTGAAATCTTTGGAGGTCCTGATATTTTGGAGTATCATTCCTAAAAGAATTGTTTTCTGTAAGACTTGTCTTTTTAAGAATTTATTTTTGTTGAAAATAAAAACCCATTCTCTCTATTTTGGTGGAGGAATGAGATTTGATGACCACAGCAGGGCTCAGAACCCCACCTAAATCTTACACATGAGAAACTGGATTTCACATAGCGCACAGCAGGTTCTCGATAAGAACGATTGGCTCTGCGAAGATCAGTAGTGCACGTGAATGTGAGAAGCAGCAGCAGGGGGACAGGGAAAGGTCACGTATTTGTGCTGCATGTAGGCATTTGATGGTATATGCTGATCTGTATGTATGTCTGAAAGGTATCGCTACAGGACCTGAGACCAGACCACCATGGGCGGATCCACTAGGAACTACCAACTGCTCCTTCCAGCCAAGAGAAAACAAAGCTGGGACAACATCCTCACTAAGTTTCAACAAAGGTGAAATTTAGAGCAACAGCCTGACCTGCAGGGAGCCCAAGGTGGTCTGCGGATCTCCTGCTCTCTGGGCCTTCAAGAGCAGAGGAAAAGGTAGAACGCAAGCAGAACACCTCCAAAATGTTTTATTAATTAGAAGTTGTTTTTTTAATACTATGTACTGTCCACAATATCAGCTTTAGTGAGAAATCACAACATTTTCTTTCTTTATGTTGAACAACAGACTGCTGGTAGAGTCAAAGGAGTGACCAAACCTCACCAAGGCTACAAGTTTAAATAACACATATCCATTAATAAATTCACACCACATTACTACTTTAATATAGGAACTTACTTTGTCCCAACTTAAATCAACAATGTATCCATATCCAGACAAACTGCACCTAAAGATAGTGGGACATGATTTGATATATATATATATGGATTGACAAAATTAAAAATTAACTAAAAAAAAATGAAAAAACACCCTTTTATCTAAATTGTGTGGTGTCCATACCAAAATTTAACAGGTGTGAAACAACAAGAAGTGTGAAATTAGATATAAATACATTTCAGAGTAAAGACCAATGAGGACTGAAATACAAATGCCAAGCACATACTCATTCGTTAACATGTGCAGTCGCCATTACACCAACACCTGGCCAGACTGGCACTGAATTCATCCAAATCAGTTGTGAAATGTGCCCTTTCTCCTGTGTTGAGACATTGAATTGAGAAAGGCTGGTATGAGGTTATGCACGTACAAAGCATCAGGCCTGTTCTTAACTGGCTCAGCACTCCCATGACCAGCTGCCTCCATGGATAGAACATAGGACACATTCATGCACGTTCTGTTACATTCCACCCATATCCTCCATATATAACCACTTACACGTATGTGTAAAACAGCTTATATAAACTACACACATGAAATCAACTTTCAGTAGCAACAGGATGGACTTGTTGGAAACTCGACTGAGCAGAGATATCGAAGCACACGCATGCTAACAATATTTTGTTTTATTACCTCATGTGATGTAAGTAACAATTTCAGTGTAGACTTATGCTTACGCTAGGTGTGTCTTTTCATGACTGAGTTTGCAAGTTAAATTGCTATTCGTGCGTATTTCAATACACGGATGCGCTACATGCTTGCACACACATGCTCAGTCTCATGTCCGTTAGCTGTGGGCTGTGGCTTCTCTTACGAAGTGCCCCCTTGAACTTTGGATAGAATTGGGATTTGAGATTTGGCTTTTGGTGTGAGCATACACAGAATATAATGACAGCTGATATTTCTGGTTCCTTATGTTCCTCATGAGATCATCCATACATACCAGACATTCACAAGGCCTGTAAAATGCTGGCACTCTAAAATCACTGCTGAGTACTGAGATCACTGACAGAAGACAAAAAAAGTTTTGTAAAAGAAAACAGGCCCACCGTGGGAACCAATGTGTTGTGTGTACATTATGTGTGTGTTTTGCCATATTTTTTAAAGAACGTGCGTGTGTGTGAATTTGACTAATGGAATTATATAAGAAGTTATGTGGAAAGTTGTTTTATTTGAAATCAAAGTCGTCTATAGAAATAATATGTATCCTATAAAATTGTTTTTAAAAAAGTAAATCAGTTTTGTAATTTGATACGTCACACTTACTTTGATAAGGTGACTTACTCTATATTGTGTGCAGTGATGGTCATAAAGGTACACAATGAAGAGTAGATGCAGAGGAGATATAAGAAGTGCATTTTGCAAAACGTTGCAAACATCCAAACTAACTATATGTGCATGCATACACATGGATAGAGATACAGATTGGCAGACATATGCAAGTACACAATTGCACCCCTACACACATAGACACACACACACACATATAAACAGACAATTCATTCCTCATTAAACTGCTTCAAGGAGTGAATGCTGCAGGCTCTTAATGTCACCCAGAACAGAGGAGTAAAATACAGTCGTCGTCCTCCTCACACACTCCAGCCTCCTCCTCCAGTATTTCCATGGTTCTTTTATGGCCTTGCTCTTCTTTAGTAAGAGGGTCATAAACAACCAAGGAACTATGGAGTGTTTCCCCTTGACCCGGAACGTGTTTCTTGACAACCATGGCTACCGGGTGGATTTTAAGCCAGAAAAAGATTTGATTTTGCTAAATGTCAAGTAATTTCTATGACTGGTGACACCGTGATTCATTGTTTTTTTTTTCCTCAGTGTAAGTCTTTTGTTTTTTAAGATTGTTTTCTGTGCAGCTGGTTTCAGGGTCTCCATAGGATTTTTTGAAGGCTGTTTCTTGTCTTGTTGTGTCTGAACAGCAAAGGAAGAGAGAGTAAACTTTCAGATAAGGTAGAACATATTGTGATGCATCGCAATAAAGCAATTAAAAATAATGAAACGCTGGCCTCGAACAGGCAGCTTCATGTTCTACAATAAGTAGAAAATCACATTACCAATAAGAAATAGGTGTATATAAAAACTATTATATATATCTTTTATCTTTTTTTTTAACCCTAATATATATCTATTTACAAGACCACACGTCACATGGTAAGGATGCACACCCAACGTAAGTCACAGCAATAAAAATCACAAAACACTCCAGCTTTTCAGCCTCTTTGTTTCTCCTTCAATGTGCATCCAGTGGGCAGCCTACCCCTTACAAGGCCTAACAAGGTTCCTGCCTGATTGACAATTATGTTGCAGCACCATGTGCCTCAATGTCCTGAGCACACAAACACACAAAACAAACACACAAAATCCATCCCATTACGACAAACATATGTGTGGATTCAGTCCCAGATTGAGTCACGTTTAATTGAGTTTATGAAAGAAAAAAAACATATAGGAAACAGCCAAATCTGCAGTCACATGTACTGATGTACTGCAGCCTGGGCGCTGACTAAAGCCACATTCTGTACACACATGTGGACATAAGGGGCCCCTCCAAGAATATTTATGTTGCATCATGCAGTGAAGCCAAATCCATTTTTCCCCCAACAAAACAGCAAGAACAGTGAGTCATCAAAATGAAAGTTCATAAAGAGGATCTGTTTGTGTGTGTGTGTGTATAATTTTAATATTTGCAGTCATATTTTACATACCTTATGGAACTCAAAATTCCTGACTGAACCAGCAGATTCCTGAAGAACTCTGAGTGGATGCATGGCTGTTCCCTCTGGTGGATTAACATCTTTACACAACATGGTGTAGATTCTCTGTGTTTTCTTAGCCTGCAGCTGACATAATCTGTCAAAAGCACAAATAGAGGAATGTGAAGCAAATGTGCAGCCATTGGGTTCCGAAGTTTCTGTATGAAAAAACACCCAAAGTGAAAGAATTCCTGCGCAGCATGGAATCTGACTTGTTTTCCAGCGGCAGTCAGTTTTTAATTTCTGCAGGTGAACACATGGTCGAAGGCACACTAATCGGAACAAAGAAGAGGGAATATAAGGGACATACTGGGACATATCAGATCTGTATTAAGGTCAAAGCACCGCAGGAAATCTATTGTTGTCACTATCCCAATGAGCTGCTTCCCTTCTTCCAGGTGCAGTGATTTTCTTCTAACTCTGTTCCTGTGCTGAGTTTGAGTTTCATTTATCCTTTAATTGATTTGGAAAATCTCTACTTGAAGCTTGAATTCATATCCCAGGGTGTGTCTATTACACGATATTTCACATTTATCTAGCATGTCTTTGGCAGTTAGATCTCACAGACTACTGGATAGGCGTTGCTCTTCTATCTAATCACTGGGTTGGGCCTGCGGAGCTGCCCATAAGCATCACCCCCTAACGATCACTGACACACACACAAACACACACAGTGTGCACAGGGACACATTGCATATGTCCCCAGTTGTCAGTTAAAAGACGCAGCAGACTATTTTTGGACTCAGACAACTGATTACTGAGCAAAATGGTTCAGGGGTTCGCAAGTATGTGAAGTGTCAGACTTCATAAATGTCCAAACCTCTTAAAGGAGAATAACTATTCAACTTTAGAAAATGATATGAGAATAATTTGCCACAATAACGTCTAATCTATTAATTTACCACCACAAGGGGCAGTCCAAGTACCAAAGGTGGTACTCTTACCAGAAATTGAGAACAACTGTCAGGTTTTGATGTCAGTCGAATTTCCAATCTGATTTTGGACCTTTTGATCACCTCAATTACAGATCTGGAAATCAGTACAAAAATCACTCTGGAAATCACAGGAATTAAAACTGGAAGCTTCACACTTGAATACACCAGAAAAAAAAAGAACATCTTTCCCTCGGCATTACCATCTATATGTTATATCTATACGGTATATCTCACTTATTTTGTCTCTGCTGCTTAATTTAAATCAATAGTATGTCAAAAAGATGAACAAAGCCTTCAGGGCCTCATGATATAGATACACACCGATTTGCCAGATCATCAACTAAAAATAAAGTGTCGATAAAGTTTGAAAACAAACACTTAATCCTGTAAAACCAATTGTGAATCAACAACAGGGTGCTGGCATCAGATAACGTACAATAAATGTTCTTATGGAAAAGCTGAGTCACTCTTCAGGTCGGAGCTGTTTGCTGGGCCTTCACATGGCTGGAGATAATGGGAATGTGATACTCTGTGCAGATGTTATTGGAATGGAAGTCATCATTAAAAATATTTTTTATTAGGCTCAGACACATTCCTGCTGGTTCCTCTGCTGCAGCTCTGTGATTTCTGTCCCACGAATAAGTGAATGTATTCATTGCCCCCCGGTGCCCTGAGAGGCTTGGAATGGCACCATAAAGTATGCATTGTCTTCAACATGTTGTTTTCATTTTCCCAAAGCATTTGTATGAAAAATGTGCTTTGCATTATTTTATCAATTTTGTACTTTTCTCATTTCCATATAGTCTGGGAAAGGGCTGCGTAACACCGTTTGTTAACCAAAGAAGAACTCTAAAATGTCATTACATAAGAAGCACTGCCGGAGCTTGGGAAGTCAGAGGATTTTCTATTTTCCTTCACCTATAACGAGAACTTTGGAGGTTTTTCTATGTTGCATACTCAACCATGAATGGATTGTTAATGTAAAAAGGCCAATTAAATGTATCCATGACTCAAAATGCTTTTAACTAAAACATATATATATATATTAATTAAATATTAATTTTCCCATAAATTCAACAAGTCTTGAGCAAATCCTCTGCTATGTTCTGAGACCTATAATGAAAGCTCCTCGGTGCTAAGATGAATGAGTGAATGAAATGCAGCTATTTACATTTGGACTAAGTTCAAGGCCCCGCCCACTCACCTCCAACCAATCAGAGGCGAATATTCAAATGAGTCACCCATAAAGATGATAGAGCCGCAACTCTGACACAGCACAAGAAAGTTTAGACTCAGCAACAGGTCCACGCCGTACACTGGATTTATCACCTTCAACAAGCAGGGAGAAATTTTTAAATTCAGGAAATTATTAGAAACTAAACGCCTCAATAATATGGGAAAAGAAAATATCTGTTTTCTAACTTGTTGGATCATTTTGGGAAATATCTGTGCAACTTTTTCTTCTGACCCTGAACCCAGCGCAGTGTTTGGTAAGAGGCACTTTATACTCGTCTTGGATTGAATTTTATTTCTCTGGTTTATTTTGTATGTAAGTAACAGGAAAGTTCGTTGTGTTGGGCATCTGCGGTGAAGTAAACCGGCGCGTTAACGAGAAGCAGGTTAATTCGTGCACGCTGGCCCGTGCTGACCGGTAATAACCCCGGGAAAAACTCCGAAGAGCGCCGGTCTGCACGTTTGCATCTCACTCCAGACGAGAGAAATCCATGAAATCCATGAAATCCACGCGTGCTTGGAGAGGAGCGCAGCACAGCAGGGCTTTGTTTGGACAAAGGAAAGAGGAAAAGGTTTTAAAAACAACAATAGACACGCGGAAACCGGAGCATTTTCACTCAAAAATCAATTCACCCACTTAAATGATAGAATGTGCAAGTTAAAATTTCATTACAATTAAGCCCAAACTTGAAGATGTTAGATATTGCCAAGTAATCTGAGACTCTCACGGACATGAGACAAAATTGACACGAATACACTCGTATCTGCCAGTGGAAGGGGAAATTTGAATTTTGCTCCAGGAAGCCCAATGATAGCAGAATGAAACTTTCTGGTAGAAATGCGGCGGAGACAAAAGGGGGCGACACTGTCACGCTCTATTTCCCACGCGTTCACCAACTCACGCACACTGATGAAAGAATGACGATGGACATCCAAATATCATCCAGAAGATCGTCTTTATTCAATACATGGAAACGTTTGTAGGCCAACCTAATACATGTAATTATCTTGTGTAATTATCTATCTGTGGCTGCAACCATTGCCTTATTTTCGTTCTTGTGATTTGCATTCCACAACAAACAAGCTCTCATTTTGTAACTTCTCTCTCTCTCTCTCTGTGTGCTGTGTCAGTTAACACCACAGGGACCGCTGCCCCCCTGTCTAACACCACTGAGTGGATCAGGGACTACACTGACATAGTGTCCAAGTTCTCCCTGCGCACGGCTGAAGTCCCAGATGATGACCTGTGCCACATTGTCCCCGGCCAGCCCCAAACCATCGAAAAGTGTGAATACAAACCCGAGTCACAGACCTTTGTCATAATACATGGATGGACGGTACGTCAGACAGACTCTTTTACCTTATTTGTCCAAACTGTGCATTGCCATTGAACAGCACAATAAATGGTCTGTTTTTACTCTCATCGATGATGATGATGATGATGATGATGGCATCATGCCTACACCCCCAGTCCAGTTATATCATACGTCACACATTTACACAAAGCTGTAAGATTTGTGCATACAGTGCTGAGATAACAAACTAAGTGAGTCCAGACAGATGAGCTAATATTTAATTTGACATAACTGCAACAAACTAAACACAACAAAAAAAGAACAAATTGCAGTCAAAGAGACTGAGAATATTGAGAATATTGACTTAGTGTGTCCCATCCATTTAACTGCTCCTATAGTCAAACTCTGAACCTGATGACACTTCGGCTGCTCTCCAGCCATTGGACAGAATCACGGCATGCTGCAGCTGAACACACAAATTAATATGTGTGTGTGTGTGTTTTCATCCGATAGGTTACTGGTATGTTTGAGAGCTGGGTGCCCAAGCTGGTGACTGCTCTTTATGGGCGGGAACCTACTGCCAATGTGATCGTGGTGGACTGGTTGACCCGTGCTAATCAGCACTACCCAACATCTGCAGCCTACACAAAGCTGGTGGGACAGGATGTTGCCAAGTTTGTCACCTGGTTACAGGTGAGTGTGTGGCGAGAATAAGGATTAGCATTACAACTGGATTGCACATCCCCAAGGCACAGTATTTATTAGAGCTAAACACGTCCAAGCAAAGGTGTTTACTTTGTTTGATTACATATTTTAATCATTTCCCTGAATAATTTTCCATAATCTAAAGCTTGAAAAAAAACAACAACAAAGCCATTGTCAGATTTTACCTATTATAATCTTAAATTTGTGCATTTTGACACATCTGATCCATCTCCTCCCTCTTAGAATGAGCTTCAGCTGCCCTGGGAGAGGATTCATCTGCTGGGTTACAGTCTGGGTGCTCATGTAGCGGGAATTGCTGGAGACCTCACGGACCATAAAATCAGCAGGATCACAGGTGAGAATATTCATCACACACACACACACACTATAAAATGGATAATTATGGCTCTTATGCTTGATTTAATTTAGCAATAATTGAGCAAAAGTTGTGAACAGTAAGACTGAACTGTGTTATGTGCTACATGTTTTAGCTTTAATGAGCCAGGTCTCCCATTTTTAGTGTGTAAATTTAGCCTCTGACCCAACAAATCCGTGCATGTAAACACATTATACTCCACTATACTGTAGGATCAGTGTGCTGAAAACAATTAAATCTACTCTGCTGGCCCATACATCCCAGGCCCTTTTTGTGTGTGTGCAGTGGGTCCAAACCGTGGTTGTGGCTATGAAGTTTATCCAGCTTGGAAAGCTCTCTGACCTGCTTAGAATAATGGTTTATTTACAGTCATCTGAGAGCAGCAGACCATTCAAAGCCTGTAATCACTGCTTCACATTGTTCAGCTTCTTTCTGATCGTCAGTGGTCTGCACATGCATAAAGAGGCACCAGTTCATACCTGTTTCACATATAGTATTGTGGTTCTTTTCTTCACACCTTTTTCAGTTGAAACTTAACATAATCAATACAAGCACATTCTTATTCTTAAACAGTTGAATTGAAGCTCTAAGCCTCATGTCCACCGTCTCTTTTCCTATCAAGGTCTGGACCCTGCTGGCCCAACCTTTGAGCATGCAGATGACCAGAGCACTCTGTCTCGAGGCGATGCCCAGTTTGTAGATGTCCTGCACACCAACACCAGGGGCTCCCCAGACCGCAGCATTGGGATCCAGAGGCCCGTGGGCCACATCGACATTTACCCTAACGGAGGGACTTTCCAGCCGGGCTGTGACATTCAGAATACTTTGCTGGGGATCGCATTAGGAGGCATCAAGGGCCTGCAAAGTATGTACTCAGACACACACTGCAGTTTGTTCTTCACTGCACATCTGCTTGATTTTGTTTTTCCCCTTTTCAGACCGAATGTTACAGTTAGTCACACTGGAAGTGGGATGAAAGGCCATGGAGATTATACTGAGTTCATGACTTTAAAGTGACACGCATATGACCAAATAATAATCTGTCACATGACTACAGTACACAGCACACGCACTTAGGGACTGTAGAGAGTAGTTGAAAAAGTTAATTGTAGTGGTATAATGAAATTTATTCTAAAGAAATCAAATTTAAGAATGAAAACCCAAAAACAATAATGTAAACAGAATCAAAAGTGTGCATGTATTACGTTAATTAAATGGTACTTACTTGGCTATAATCATTAATTAAATTCTTTGATACAGTTTCGTGCAGCTGCTCTGAAAATGACTGGAATCAGTCTTCTAAAAATAACTTATGATACTGTAGTTATGTGATGTGGGAAGGTTGTACCAATTTGAGTGAAAGCTTTAATTTAAGGAGGATTAGAACTGGTGATACCAATGTTCTCCTCAGTCCTAAACTCACACGTCTGCCCATTTTAAAGTGAAACATCTGTCATGAGCAGTTATTCATCTGCAGTTTATTTGCCGCTGGGAGATACTTAGCATCTGTAAAAGCTTTCAGGGCCATATTGAAAAGTTTTCCCGGGGTCGTAAAGGTCACAACATGTCACAGATCTGGTGCAAATTTTACAAATTGGAGATAACAACACGCTTGGTTGACTTTCTGTTCCTTCATAAGAGCATCACAGCAAGGCAGAACCGTAAAGAAATACCTTATAGGTCAGCCCAGCGGGTGTGAATAGCCGAAAAATCCATCAGATAACCCCACACGAGGGAGAAATCTGTGGTGTCCGATGTTTTCTGAGAGGAGATTCTGCTGCCTGCTTTCATAGATTGTTTGCTCTGTCTGCCACAGATATGGACCAGATTGTCAAATGCTCCCACGAGCGCTCCATCCACCTGTTCATCGACTCTCTGTTGAACACCCAGCAGCAGAGCATGGCCTACCGCTGCAACAACAAAGATGCCTTTAACAAGGGCATGTGCCTGAGCTGCCGAAAGAACCGCTGCAACAAGCTGGGCTACAACATCAACAAGGTCCGCACGGCCCGCAGCACCAAGATGTTCCTGAAGACTCGTGACATGATGCCCTACAAAGGTAAATACAAGGTGGAACGACGCCTGACTCAGTGGAATTCAGTGTGACATCAATATGGAGGAAAATTTATTGAATGAGGCTATCTAGTAGGTAAAAAAGAAAAAGAAGAGATGTAATCGGATTTACAACTGCAGAAAAGTCCCTGGATATAAGTAAAGTAATCCCCAGTCTGGGAGCAATGTTGTTGAATGTACTTACTGTAAACATAGCTACTGTGAGTTGGGATTATTATTAATACACACATAGAAACACAGATATATATGTTTAATGTATAAATACTTGAATGAATCCTAAGCACCCACACACAAGGAGCAGGTCACCTGAAGAGCAGGTCACGGGTGTTTTAGTGGCTGGGGGTTCGTTAGGTAATGTGATGTGATGTGTGATTCATTAGCAGTTGAAAATGTTTATCTTAGAATTATATTTTGAATTACTTATTACTTTTGACTGAATTACTTAGCTCGGTGAAGGATATTGCTGACAGTGCTTATTTCATTCATATGTTGAAAGTAAAGAACGTTTCACTTGTAGGTATATCCATGCAAACGGTGCATATTTGATACAATCTTGGACATTTGAACAGTATTGAGTCACATGAAGGCAGACAAATAATAAGGTTACATAAGGACTTAATAGTATTGAACTAACTTTGACTAGTAACAGAGACACGGGCCAGTTTGTTGGGAACGTTTGAAGAGTGTTTGATGTACAACAGAACGTCAATAAACTGACACTTGGTTTCTTCATCGTTCTCTCAGTTTTCCACTACCAAGTGAAGGCGCATTTCTTCAGCATGGAGGATCTGCAACTCACAGAGCAGCCGCTGAAAATTTCCTTGTATGGAGTTCATGGAGAGAAAGAGGATATTCCCTTTGTCCTGTATGTATATACACTGTATATACTGTATATCTCTTACACAATAAAACGTCACATCCAGCATGGGAAAGATACACACACACCTTTGCATCCTATCCCTAAGTTTTCTGACTAACTTTAACACTCACGCTGTCTAAGTCACGCACGTATGCACACAACAAACTTGCCAGGAATGCGTCCGTGCGGTGCACAGACTAATATGACCAGCTGACTCGTGAATGCTGCTCTTTCCTGAAACCAACAGGCCGAACCTAAGTAGAAACACCACTTTGTCCTTCCTCATCACCACCGATGTGGACATCGGAGACCTGATGATCGTGAAGCTGCGCTGGGAGAAGGATAAATTCTGGTCCATCTGGTGGGGAAGCAGCCCCAAGTTCCACATCCGGAAAATGCGCATCAAAGCTGGAGAGACTCAGTCTAAGTACGTTTTTGCTACCACTAAAAAGACACACGTGATGGACTAGAATTAAGTAGAACAGAGCTGCCTTTTACGTTTGTTCATGTTTCAAAGTCAAAGTATTTATTTTGTTGTGTGATTCCAGGCAGATCTTCAGTGCAAAGCAGGGAGAGTTTTCCTACATGATCAGGGGAGGAGAGGCTGCCGAATTTGTCAAGTCAAAAGAAGACAACACGAGCCGCAGAGAGAGACGGTAAGCTGGTTTTTAGATTCTTTTCAGTCTGCGATTAGATATGAATAACACATCAAGAGGAAATGACAAAAACGCTCCAAGAATGTCGTGTGACACGCCTGTAGGATGGATGTTGTTTGTCAGAGCTTACCTGTTCATCTCATTTCCTTCTTCTTCTTCTTTCCAGAAAGCACAAGCTGAAGACACAAGGCAGTCTGTTTGGGCAGAACGACGCTTGAAGCTGCACTTAAACACACCCAAATCACACATATCATCCATCTCTAAATACTCAGCCAAAGATGGACAGCACAGTACTGGGAACAGCTTGCAAGTACCTGAGTAATTGGACAGAATCCTTTTTGGTGTCTTGCAGTACTTACAAAACGTCTTGCACACTTCTGGAAAACAGTCCACTCATTAATCACTGTCGTCTGTTGTTTAAATCTGCTACTGGAAGATGTTACAAGCCTTTTTATGACGTGCACGCATATTTCCCATGCAACGTTTCAGCATCGTGCATCCCTTTGTAATCAGTTGTTTATGCTTTTGTAACCGCTGTCTGCTGTTCATACCGATTTTTATTGCATTTAAAACCTGTGAAATGTTGTCTTGTCTTTGCCTATGTGAACTTGGATTATCTTTTCATATAAATGATTCAGAGTGATAGGCATAATTTAAGCACATCTTTTTTTTTTCCATGTGTAATATGATCATTTTGTCTCACATTTGTCTTAAACTAACCACTAATTGCCAACAATCAACAAGGACCAAAGAGGCATCTAATGAATGAATCACAGTGGTTTGTAAATAGCTTTTTTTCTAATCAGTTCATGATTCATACATATATATATATATATATATATGAATCATGGTTTGGGTGTTGTGTTTGTCACAGGTCACTTTAAAAGGCTCACTGTGTCTGCAGATTGCAGTTTACAGGGTATGCATTCTTCATCTCTCATGAAAATGAGCTGAGGTTACTTTTGGAATGTTCGTGTCATGACCATGCTCCTTAATGACGTTATCAATGGGTCAACAGTGACTAAGCTGAAGTGATTTATCAGTCTGCAAATGTGCTCTTATTTTGAAAGGTCAAATAAACATGCAGCCTTTGTAGTTTGTGATGGACCTGCCTAAATAGTAGCCATAATACATCTCAAGAATACTTCATATTGTATTTATTGAATGTACTTGTACATATTTGTATATTAAGCTGTAATATATTTTGGCAGGCATCCGTGGCCAAATGCAATTCATAAATGAAACATTTTGTGATTTTTACGCACAAGCCTTTGGACAAATTGATCAGATCGGTCTTTGTGCCAACTGTTGCGTGCATTTACTTTTATAAACTGAAAATCACTGTATAAAGAAAAAAAACTTTTAATAAAGAGATACATCATATACTCTTATATTTCTGATTGCTCAAATTGCTTTTGGATAATGATTAAATTATCAAATTCTCAAATTAAAATTGTATTTGCTCCTCTATTGGAGATCTCGTAGGTCCATTAGGTGTGTTTGGGAATGTAGGTGTGTGTTCTTACTAATGCTCATGGTAGCATTTCACTGTGAACTTGTCCACAATAGCGCTTTCATGGATCCCCTCTGTGTCCAGTTTTTGCTGTGAACTGTAAAAAAGCTGCCGGGTTTGATGATTTCTTTGGAAGCTGTGGGAACTTGCCTGAAATGTCAGAGACGTCAAATCTCTGGAAGCTGACAGATCCTTATCGCCAACATTTATTTCTTTGAAAATGTAATCACGCCTTTTTCTACTGCAATTCAACTTAAACTTCTCCTCAGTGCACAGATGACCTATTACAGGAAACACTTGCAATATTTGCACATTAACCCATTAAACACTGCCAAAATAATAGGAAATTGGGTTCACTTCATGGGTTCAGGCCTAATTAAAAGAATTTAAATTCAGTGGGGATTTTCTAATTAGGAACTGTGACAGTGGGTGTGGTTCTGGGTGTATCTGTGTGTTTGAGACTCTGTAGTCTAGATGGCAACGGGACTCATGTGTGTCTAATTGCAGCTGATTGCTCAATTAGGCAGGAATTTGCTCAGGTTTGTCTCAGAGACACTGCAGGGCTGCTGGCTGGACTCAAACACATCAATCCCTGCAATGACTGCAGTCACACTGATAACTGAACTGTAGTCCCAGAGACATTTCAAAGACCTGTGCCGGCTCATACAAAGAACAGAACCCTTGCTGGACTGGCCAGTTTGTGCCCTAGGCCAACAGATCAGCTGATGACACAGTAAACCTATCTCTGCACTCCATCCTCCAGCACCTGGATCGCAGGTGAACTATGTAGGGGTTCTGTTTGTGGACTGTAGCTCCACATTCAGCACCATCATTCCAGGGCTTCCTTACTCCAAGCTCCCCCAGCTGACCTGAGTCCCTGTGCCACTGGATCACCATCTTCCTGACATAAAGGAAGCAGTGTGTGGGGTTCATCTCAGACCCCCTGACCTCACCCCTGGAGTCCCACGGGGCTGTGGGACACTCTACACCAATGAGTCCCAGAATGGCGATGAGTCTGGTCATTTTCAGGTAGTGACACAGCTAGTATCCTGGTGTAGTCAAAACAATTTACTGGATGATAAGTGATTGCAGACTTCGGGAGAGCCCCACCACCACTAACCCCCCTCACTATCAATGGCACAGCTGTCTCACCAACAGAGATATATACGTTTCTTGGGACTTAAGTCTCACATGGGAGGCCAACATCGACTCCAGAACTAAGAAGGCACAGTACTTCCTCCCGTAGATGTACCACCACGGTCCACTTTTACAGTGCCATCATGGAGCCCATCCTCACATCATCACTCACACTGTGCTTCACCTCAGCCACCAAACAGGACATCCACAGACTGCAGCACATCATCCACTCAGCTAAAAGAACCATCGGCTGCAACCACACCCGAATATAGGAACAATCAAATCCAATTCAAATCAGGGCCAGGAAGCCTCTCTCACCCTGGATACTCTCCCTCTCTCTCTCTCTCTCTCTCTCTCTCCTCTGGGCGTCAACGTTGCTCCATGGATTTATGGACTCGAGTATGTACAAGGCGAAGGGTTGAAGAATCTTCTCCCTCGTGAATCGTTACTGTGTGAGAGGCCGCGCTCGTCGAACATAAAGCTCGTCTAACATCACGGACACCTAAAGCTACTTAAAGCTCACGTCGCACATATTCTAATCTTACAGGATTATAGCTGCTTGTTATCTAAGCCATCTTGGCTAAATATTCAAAACACGTTACATAACAACGAACCAGACTGAGAAAATCTGAGACGCTTTCTTTACGTGGAAAAGAGTCGACTGATAGAGGTGGACATTGTTGGAGCAGGAAGCTGAGACCATATTAACGATCGCTCCTCCACTCACAACCATGTAGATTTTTAAGTTCAGTCACCTTGAAAAAAAACTTCTTTGTGTTGTTGGCGGAAAAATGCTGCTCCAACGTATCATCTTCATTCTTGAATTATCAGTGAAATACACAAGATGGAATGTTATTTTTTTTATTCAGTTGCTCTTAATTTATGTTATGGTGTGTAACTTTTGGTCAAATCAACAAAAGAATCACAGCAGAAATATGTGTTGTTGTTTTACACAACAGTGTTCTTATGGTGACCACGGAACATTTCAATACTCGCTCCTATTTTCATTGGACTCAAACCAACAACTTCCCAGCTTCTCTACAATTATTAATCAAGAAGAAAGTGTTGTTTTTAGAGTTTTCGTTTTAGACTTTTGATCGTGTGAGACCACAAGGATTTGGTTATAAACTTGAGTTAGAAAAAAAACATCACGTGGAATTCCATAAATGTCATGCTGGCACTGCCACCTCTCTGGAGGTGTGCTGAGGGCTGCCCGGTCCCTCTGACAACACACACACACACACACACACACACACAGTCAACAATGAGGAGTGTTTGCTCTGTGACTGCGATGGTCAGAACATAATCTGATCAGCAGCATCGGTGAATGAATGTGTTTTCATAGTCCTCGGTTTCTGCCTTCCAGGGAAAATATTTTCCTAGAAGAGTTACACTACATCAAGACAGC